>JBBPTO010001971.1:0-12761 GCA_038094155.1 Pulveroboletus cf. aberrans
CTGAGAAGGTCAAATATTGATAGAAAGTATGCCCAGAAGGCTAGAGGCAGTGATTAAGGCCAAAGGAAGACACCCTAAGTACTAAAAGTATAAAATTGAAATGATGCTCAAATAAGTGTCCCAATGACATGTCATTTTAAAATGGCTGTAACTCAGTGGAATGACAACCTAATCACATGATCTAAGCGGGGTTAGGAGGCCCAGGGTAAGTACTACCTTCGCCCCTGCAAGTGTTTGGCCTTGTTTGGTTTTCTCCACTGGCAATTAACCAATCTCTTCAAAATGCACCAACACTGGGACACTTTTTTGAGCCACTGTAGGTGGGGTCCGCTGCCCAGTCTTCGAGAAGTACCAAGGTATGTCACAGCTCAGGGTCAAGCTGACCTCTGAGAACTGCTGCTGTCGACCACCACAGGAAAAGGTCTTCATGGACCACTGTTCAAGACCATTTGTGAGGTGGCTCATCTTCGTCACACGAAGATTCTGATCTTGCCCTCAGTGGGAGGACAGCTGTTGCAGAAACAGCTGATTGGCAATCTGGGAGATCAGAGGGGGCTGGTAATCCCATTGATGGTGATCGACTTCAACGGGATTCAACATTTGAGTCGAACCCATCGAGCATTTGAAGATAGGTAGGGAGCACTTCAACAAGCTGAGAGAAGGAGATCAGATCCTCTCCAGAAGAAAGGGCAGATTTGATAATAACAATTGCTCTGGCTTTAAAAAGCTCACTGTGCTGATACTGCTCGACAGCTCATAGTGCTCACTTAACCAATCCACCAGAGGTACTGGACAATCCTGAGCCTGACAAAACAGTTTGGCTTGACTCAGGGGCATGCTCAGACATGAGAAACGATGAATTATTGAATATATTCATGAAAAACTGATAAAGTCGAGCGACTAGCAAGACGGTAAGGGCCATTACCTGATAACTTATCTAGTGAGACAATGAGGGGCAATGGGAATGAAAGGTCAAACATCATCCCCTATGTCTCACTATCAGAGTTGCAAATGAGGAGGTGGCAACAGTGTGGTGAAGGTGAGGCGTGCAAAACAGTGACCTTAACCAATTAGCTTAGTATAAACAAGTTTAAATTCCAAACAAAGATTGCCAAAATGAGTGATCAGACCCTCCAGACCCCAGAGATCCTGCAGTTCAATCATGGAGCTGAAAGTTGGAGGTTATGAGTAAATTCATAAAGATCATCTATACTGAATGTCGAAGGGAGAAACTCACTGAGTGAGGCTATAGAATTGATTCTTGAGGTGTAGAGGAGAGGATGTTGTCATGCTGAAGAGAGGTTAAAGGACCTAGACTGCTATGGATCTCCGGACAGGAAACTAGCAGGTCAGCAACACAAAGAAAGAAAATGAAGGGATGATAGGTCTGTCCCAGGGGGAATTCATAGAGTAGAGCTCCATGGAAGTGAACCACAGGACTTACAGGAGGTGAAATGGATGATGATCTGGAAGAGCTCCTATACTTCAGACATGGCTGATGAACACAGGACTTGATTCTTCACAGATCAGGACAGAAGGATGATGATGATGATCACAGACATGGCTGGATCACTGATGATGACAAAGAATTGAACTCGAGATGAACGGAAGATAGATGGCAGATAGATAGATGATATTGTGCTCCGTGTGAAACACAACTTTTATAGTCTGGGCACACCCGAGACTCTAAATACATGTAAAGAGTGCGACCGGATTGAAAACTGAATTAACGGATCGACATATCTGGTGACCAGGTCGACAGAACCAGATCAATCAGATGTACAAACAAAAGTGTCTGGTATAGTAAAATGAACATTTGACTTATCAACAGGTGATGGAAGAGGACAGATCAGATTGGATATGAGGAACTGGATTGTGCAGAATATGCTGGATATGCTGGATATGAGAACAGGAAACTACTGTTCCCTACAACACTTGGGTGCATCTGTGACAAATTTCATTCTCCCCTTTGCATCTCATCATCCATGGGTAGGCAGGAGATCAAAATTTGAAACCTCACATATGCCAGAAGCATGACCCAGTGTGACAAAACTTTTGCATTGGATGCACACAAGGGGTCTGAAAATCAGAACATTTCTACACACTGTGTGAAAAAAAATAAAAATCTGGAAAAATCAGTATCATTGAAAACAGCCCTGTATTGACCTATGGATTGAAGCTGAGAAGTGTAGCTTGTGTTGTTGAAGTGTTAGAAAGGATTTAGTGGTTTTTTTGCACTCAATGGGAACTGATAGTACTTGGAGGAAAAAAGGTGTTGATGGAGTGTCTGTTATGATTGGCCACTTTTTCCTCTCTTATTGCTTACATACACATGGGTGTTAGTCCCAATCCGGACATTCCTTTCTTTTCATCGCTGACTATGATACCCTGACTCACCGTTCGATTTCTATCACATTCTACACGATTCCATTTGCTTCATCAGTGACTCCCTCCCAACCTATATAAACTCATCCCTCTGTACTCGTGTCACTAAGCTAGACCTCCCTTTTGTGTACCTCAATACACCGGGTCTTTGCTCCATTCCTAGTCCCAGTCCCTCATCGGGAATCCTCCTTGCTCTTTGAGACTTCATAGCACTCTTGAAGCTATGCTGTTCTAAGGGAACCCCTTGTTCACCTCGAGACAATCAATCTCCAAGGCAGTCATCTCTTCAACATTCGCTCATCAAGATAGAACAAGCAGAAAGCCTTGTTCACCTTGAACCTTCATACTTCACCCTTGTAGAACGCCTTGCCATGTTCTCTCCTGTTCTCGTAGACCCGCCTCAAAGGGCTACGCCTATCTTTGCCCAAGGTAGTCATAACAAAAGGTCTAGCTTTCCTGTCGGCTACTACCCAGTAAGCCACCATTCCTCCCAGACCCCCCCTTGATACTTGTTGGTGCTCCCGCCCCAACGAACCTTCTGATTCTGAGTTGGCCCCCCATGACCGAACCCCCTCTGATGAGGACGACTTCCTACCCACTGAGGAGGAAACTCAAGTTGCCCTCGACCTAGCCCACCACTTCTCCCACTCTGCATCTATCCCTCAGGTGCTGACCCCTCTGTTGCCAACACCCCAGCCACAGTCTGGAAGAATCTTTTTTCCTAATAACCCTCTCAATCTGCCCGAACCTCAGGAAATTATCCAAGCATATGAAGTAATGTCTTCTTCCAAGCCCATGGAGCTCAAGCTCAATCCCCCAGCCGCCTTCGATGGCGACACCACTAAATCACAAGACTAGTTGGACACCATCGCAACCTACCTCCTAGTCAACTCTGATGTCTATTGCACTGACAACAAAAAGGTCACCTTTGCACTCTCATTCATGACCCTTAGGTCAGCACAGATCTGGGCCAAAACCTTCAGAAGGAAGGTGGTCACAGACAACTCTTTTGGAAAGTGGTCCGACTTCGAAGAAAAATTTAAGAAGTCCTTCGTCAGAGAAGATGAAGCCACCAACGCCCTGGCTTGGTTGTCTTCCGCCCACATGCACAAGGACAAGAAAGGACTATGAACACCATCTATCGTAGATTTTAATGCTGAGTTTCAAGCCCACACTGCCAGACTCTCAGCCACTGATGACATTCTCATCTCCTTCTACCAACTAGCCATAGCCACACCACTCTCCACTCAGATCCTCACTATGGAAACTGTCCCCGATAAAATCGACGAATGGTACAAACATGCCATCTCGTTCCAAAAGCAATGGGAGAGAGCCTCCCTAATCTGAGAAGCCGGAAAGGGAAAAACCGCCCCTTCCTACACTTATGCCACCCCTAGTTCAAAGCCCCCCCGAGACCCTGACACTATGGATGTTGACCTCATATCCATCCCTCACCCACAGAAGCTCACTCCTGAAGAAAGGGAATGCTGCCGCAAAAAGAACCTCTGCTTCAAATGCCGGAAACCCGGACACTTGGCATTCAGATGCAATGCCACCTTCAATGACCCCCCAAACCTTCCGTCAAAAAGACAACAAAGAAAGACCCCAAAGACCTCCCCATGTTAAAAGAATGTGAGGAAGATGATGAAGAAGTGGTTGGAAGGATCATTTGCTTCTGCTCCCAGGATTTTTAGAATGGAGGATAGCCTTGACGTCTACCACCTCCTACCCTGTATGTGTACCCGTAACCGTATCCCATACAATGAAATCTATGCAGATCTCCATTGAACTCATCATATCCTCAAAACCATCGAGTCTCATGCCCTGATCAATAGTGGTGCAGACATTAACTGTATCGACTGGGGATTTGTTAGGAAGAACAAACTCCCCACATCCCAACTCAAAAAACCATTCCAAGTCTGCAACCTCGACATGTCGTCCAACAGAAAAGGCAAGGTATCATTCTCCACCACGCTCTTTGTCAATATTGAAGAAATCACCAAAAAGGTTCTCTTCTATGTCATGGACTGTGGATGACAGAACATCATCCTCAGATCGCCCTGGTTAAAGGTGGTCAACCCTCTCATAGACTGGTCTAAACAGACCTGCACCATCTCTGAAATCCTTGACAAGTCAAAAGACTTATACCAAGAACATGTCACAGACCTCAAACGACATGACAAGTTTTATCCCACCGCCACTCCAAAGGAGACCATGGTCCACTGAGTCTATGACAAGAGGCTCTTTAATTATCTTCAGAAGGAGAAAGAATCTGAACTCATAGGAATTACCAAGAGGTATGCAGACATCCACTGAGTAGCCCATTTCAGGACCTACTTCACCCCTTGTGGCAGCCTCAGACACCAGAAGTTCGTCAACAAGGTCACCACTGCCACAGAACTAGCAGCTGCCATGGACAAAGTCAAACCAAGAACCACACTCCCTCTGGAATATGCTGAGTTCTCAGATGTTTTCATGAAGGAAGCATCCAATCATATTCCCCCATCTTGCCCTTACGACCACGAAATCCACCTCGATGATTCCTTCATTCCGAAAGTAGGGAAAATCTATCCACTATCTCCGGATGAGCAGAAGGCCACTGAGGACTTTATCCAGGAGAACCTCAACTGTGGAAAAATCTGCCCCTCGAATTCCCCCCAGGCCACACCCTTCTTCTTCATCAAAAAGAAGGATGGCAAGCTCCACCCATGCCAAGATTACTGCTACCTGAATGAACATACCGTTCAGGATGCATATCCTCTCCCCCTCATATCTGACCTCATCGACAAGCTAAAAGATGCAAAGGTCTTCACGTTCGATGGGGATACAACAAGGTTAGGATCAAGGATGGAGACCAGTGGAAGGCCGCATTCATCACTCATAAAGGACTGTTCGAACCCCTCGTCATGTTCTTCAGACTCATGAACTCCCCCGCCATGTTCCAGCGATTCATGAACGATTTGTTTAGGGACATGATCACTGAAGGATGGCTCGTCATCTACATGGACAACCTCCTTATCTTTTCCCCAGATCCGGAACTCCATAAGGAATGAACCAAGCATGTCCTGAAAAGAATGCAAGAACTCGACCTGCACTTAAAGCTCGAGAAGTGCACTTTCGCCACATCTGAGGTAGAATACCTTGGAATGATCGTGAAACCCGGACAAATCGCCATGGACCCTGTCAAACTCGACAGGATCGCAGCATGGCCCACTCTGACGAAAGTCAAAGATGTCTGCTCCTTCCTCGGATTCACCAACTTCTACCAGCGATTCATAAACAATTACTCCTCAGTTGCCCATCCCCTGATAGACCTTACGAAAAAAAATCTTTCTTGGGATTGGATCCCCACTTGTCAGAAATCCTTCGACAAGCTAAAGGCTCTTTTCCTATCAAAACCAGTCCTCCACCTTCCAGACACTACACAACCCTTCGCCATCATGACAGATGCGTCGAAGTTCACCACCGGAGCTATCCTGCTCCAGATTGACGCCAATGGAGACTGGCACCCCTGTTTCTACCTCTCACAGTCATTCTTCCCCGCTGAGAGAAATTATGACATCTATGACCATGAACTCCTTGCGATAATCCGAGCCCTGAAGGCCTGGAGACATTACCTCTCCAGCTTCCCCTTCCCAGTCCAAGCATTTACTGACCACAAGAACTTGATGTACTTCCGTCAACCCCAGAATCTGAATTGTTGACAAGCATGATGGCTTCTTGACCTTGCAGATTTCAACCTGAAAATGGTCCACATCCCTGGGTCCCAACTCGCCACCCCAGATGCACTCTCCCGCTGTCCCAATCTTATTATTGAGGAAGAAGACAACGTGGGAACCACCCTGCTCCCAGACTCCCTCTTCGTCAATCTCATCGATTCCTCTCTAGCAGGCAAACTTGCCTCGTCCTCGTTCTCTGATCCCCTCGTCCTCCAAGTGCTCCAAGCCCTACAAGGAGAGGTACCCCCTGCATTCCGATCCCACCTCTCAGACTGGTCCTACTCTGAAGAAGTTCTCTCGTATAAAGGATGAATCTATGTTTCCCCCACAGACAACCTCAGACACGAGGTACTCATTCATTGCCATGACCATGAAACCACCGGACATCCCGAATATCTGAAAACTCGACAACTTGTCTCCGCCAAGTTCTGGTGGCCTGGACTCACCCAATATGTAAGGAAGTATATAGAAGGCTGTGCCGTTTGCCAACAGAATAAGGCAAACACCCACCCCACAATTCCCCCATTAACTTCAATCAAATCCTCATGCACCCGCCCATTTCAACAGATCTCATGCGATCTCATCACAGATCTCCCCTCTTCCTCCAGTTTCAATTTCTTACTGGTCATGGTCGACCATGGGCTTAC
Source organism: Pulveroboletus cf. aberrans (assembly GCA_038094155.1). NCBI lineage: Eukaryota > Fungi > Basidiomycota > Agaricomycetes > Boletales > Boletaceae > Pulveroboletus > Pulveroboletus cf. aberrans. The sequence continues at coordinate 6,752 of JBBPTO010001971.1, forward strand.
TAAGGGGGTAATTCTCTGCCCCACCAAGAAAACCATAACCGCCAAGGGCATAGCAACTCTCTTTTTTCACAAAGTCTTCCTCCACTTCAGACTCTATGACAAAATCATCTCAGACCGAGGACCACAGTTCACCTCCTCCTTTGCGAAAGAGCTAGGTCGCCTCTTAAACTATGATCTTTCCCTGTCCACCACTTATCATCCCCAGTCAGACAGTGAGACCAAACACGTCAACCAGGAAGTTGAAACATATCTTCAGATCTTCTGTGGTGCAAACCCTGGTTCCTGGGCAGACCAGATTACTCACGCCGAATTCATGCACAACCACCACCCCCACTCTGTTACTGGCAAGTCGCCATTTTACCTCATGATAGGCTATGAACCCCATGCCCTACCTGTCGTCCTTCCCAACTCCTCGCTCCCTGCCATCAACCTTAGACTAAAATCTCTATCTGCAATGAGGGACGAAGCCCTCGCAGCCCATGAACTTGCACACCAAGTCATGGCCTCATGAAACAAACACTCCTTCTCCCTGTTCTCCAAAGGAGATAAAGTTTGGCTAGAAGCCAAAAACCTCCGCCGCTCCATAGCAAATCTGAAATTCACACCAAAAAGGGAAGGACCCTTCACGATTACAAAGGTACTGTCCTCAATTACATATCAACTCTGTCTTCTGCTGGCATGGAAGATACACCCCGTTTTTCACACTTCCCTTCTTTCCCCATATAAAAAAAAACACCGTCCATGGCAAGAACTTCCCAAGATCTCCACTGGAACTTGTAGAGGGTGAGGAAGAGTATGAAATAGAGAAAATATTAAAACATCGCGGTACGCCATCCTCACGAACATTCCTGATCCGTTGAAAAAGATATTTGGCCAAAGAAGACTCCTGGATCTCAGAATGGAACTTGAAACATTCCCAGTCCACCTTAGATAGTTATAAAAAACTTCACTCCCTCGCTTTTCCTCCCATCGTCAGAAACTCCATCACCCAGAAACAAAAACCGTCTCAAAAAATAAGGCCATGTCTTCATCCCCCTTCACCGTCTCTTCAACCTTTGTAGATACCATCTCATCTCCTTCCTCTGTCTCTCCCAGTATCATAGAACCCTCCTCCACCATAGCCACCCTGGGCTGGACCACCACCACATTTACGGATGGCGAGCCCGTCCAAATCATCTCTGGATCAGATGTGCCTGCCTGGCACCACTCCCAGTTCGGTGACCATGTCGTCACCTCAGTCCCTGCAACCATCATTCCTGCAGTTGCAGCTATTCCCCCTCAACCTGTGACTGCTGTCACTGTTCCACCCTTCACCCACAACCTTCGGGAAAAACTCCCTAGCGAAGCCAACCTCAGACTGATGACTGAATGGCTGACCGACTCTTACCTCTCTGGCACTATTTCTTCACATCTCGACATCGTATCCCCACTGTACTCCCTCTACCACAGTTTTCTTCAGTCTCAATGACTAGCCCTTATCACTGAGGACCTACTCCTCCCTGGCATCACCAATCAGATCGCCTCCCTCATAGAATGCCACCTCAGAGATATCCAAGAAGAACTGAAAGGGTTTCTACTGATGATGATGCATCAGATGGAAATGGGAGAGTTCTTGCACAATGTCGACCGATACCTGAGGGACCTAGCTGAGTCCAGAGTACCCTGTATCCCATCCATGTCTTTAGAACCACTGACTCCTGCGGAACTCACTGCTATTGAAAGAACAGAAGCCTATTGGATCAGGAACGATGGAGCTACCCCCCTTCCTTCATCCCATCCTCGCTATCCAGAGGCCTGTTATGCCTGCCACTGTCTGGGACACCAACAAATTTCCTGTGAAAAGTACGAGTGTCCTTTCTGCCACAACTTTGCCTCCGGACACACTCAGATGCGCTATCCTTTTCGGCAGCACCAACTGACCCCATCCTTGTCGAGCTCCCTGCCCTTATTGCACAGTTTGAGAGGCTCACCATCTAGATATCGTGGCACCAGCTGTCCCCCTGGTGCTCGTTACTCCCACCCCAGATGTGGTACCTTTGGACAGCCTACTCTAGTCCCTCCATCTAGAAGATCTGCTTCCCCTTGCCATCTGCTGTCTGATGGAGATGAGAAATACACTGCAGAAGGAATGGCAAACATGATGGGCTTCCCCGGAGGTGGGCGCTACCTTGATTTTTAGTCCTTCATCACAGTCTCGGACTTACTAAGGGGGTAATGTTACAATCAGCCCCTTTTTCCTCTCTTATTGCTTATATACACATGGGTGTTAGTCCCAATCTGGACATTCCTTTCTTTTCATTGCTGACTATGATACCCTGACTCACCGTTCAATTTCTATCACATTCTACATGATTCCATTTGCTTCGTCAGCGACTCCCTCCCAACCTATATAAACTCATCCCTCTGTACTCGTGTCACTAAGCTAGACCTCCCTTTTGTGTACCTCAATACACCAGGTCCTCACTCCATTCCTAGTCCCAGTCCCTCATCAGGAATCCTCCTTGCTCTTTGAGACTTCATAGCACTCTTGAAGCTATGCTGTTCTAAGGGAACCCCTTGTTCACCTCGAGACGATTGATCTCCAAGGCAGTCGTCTCTTCAACATTCACTCATCGAGATAGAACAAGCAGAAAGCCTTGTTCACCTTGAACCCTCATACTTCGCCCTTGTAGAATGCCTTGCCATGTTCTCTCCTGTTCTCGTAGACCCGCCTCAAAGGGCTATGCCTATCTTTACCCAAGGTAGTCGTAACAGTGTCAACCCATGGCTCTTGGAATAATTACCCATCAGATAGTGTGCAGCTCATCTAAATGTCTGGGTTGTCAAAATGCAACACCTCTGATCTCTGGTCCTCTCCAAGGTCGTCTACTACAACTTCAAGGTCGACACACACCAAATCTCTCAACTCTGCTCCAGAGGATCTCAGAGTTAACTGTTTCACTCAGTAAGGTCCTTTTCTCTCCTCAGACCTCATATATCCTATTCTGGACATTACATCAGAGTTACATCAGAGTTCAAGTGCTCTAATCTCTGTCACTATTTAGTTAGTCTGGTTTTGTCATTCCTCCCTCAGTTGTTTCACTACCACTGTGCAACTGAGGTTAGTCTTTTTAGCTACATCTAGCTTTCCTTTTTACTTATGTCTGTAGTCTGGGTATCTCTACCCCTCCATAGCACACAGAATTTGATACAGGTATAAGACACACATTGGAGCAGGGACTGCTAGGACAAAGTCCCATTCTTGGCACAAATTAGCCTGTATAATTGGTTGCAGCATGAAGTTCTTTAGACATTGGCTGAGTCGAGATAGCTGGATGGATGGATTTAGGGCTGTGATGGCTACAGTTAAACAACTTGCACATAATGTGGATGACAAAGGGGTAGCCAACATGTTGGCTAGCCCTGACTTCAGGGAGGGTGCAGAGTCCCAGAGTCAGTCAATAGCTAGCTGTGGCAAATGCCAACACCAACCCACTGCAATACCAGTCACATGACAGCAGTCTCTGCCTCAAGATCTCATTTCCATGCATTAGCCAGGGACTGGCAAGCACAGCCTTCACCCAAATTTTGTGGGTCCATGCATTCCTACATCAACCTGCCACAGTCCACAAGCACACATATCCATTGTCAGCACAAATGCAAACATGTATAGTAGCCATTACAGCTCACACCACAGACATCGATGGAACAATCGCTCTGCCATTGGTTTAAGGTGTATTACATTCTATGATGCATTCATGTTCTGACAATCAGTAAAAGATCCTGCCTTCATAACTGAAGAAGCACAAATGACAAGACACTCATGATTCAGATCTGAAGTGAATTCCATGCAAGATTTAGTACTGGCTCATGATGCAAACATGAGTGCCAATAATCCACCCCTGTAGATGGCAATGCTAATTTTTTTCCTGTTAGCTCAATGCTCCAGATTTACCTTCCAATCCAGACTCTATCAAAGTCACCAACAACTCTGTCAGTCATGAGAGGTAACCTTCCATGGCAGTTTTTCATCCTGCAGGAAAGAAAGGCTCAGGTCACCGACGTTCCAGACAACATGCCCATGCCATCCACATTGAAGGGATGTGGATCGATGAAGACGATGTCTACTCAGATGCCAGCATGTGTCATGACAACATCAGCATTCACAAGTGCCAACGGGCCAAGGCCAGTAACCATGTGGGATGTGGATCAGTGGCCCCAGGGCCCACATCGGCATGCACATCCATAAATGGCATACCAAGAGGTGCGTGAACAACTTGTACAGGTGTCTTTGGGATGGGTGCACCAAGAGAATGCTTCTGGATTCAATCAACCATCATGTTGTCACAGTTCACCTTAGCAAGTGATTTCACTGTCAGGGCTGCAACCAGGAGTTCTCACAGGGAGACGTTTATGATCAACATTTCCTGGACAGCGAGGGATGTAGAGGTGCTGGCATGGTGACGCTGTATGGTACAGAGCACAGGGTGATTAATGTACCTTGTCCATTGGAATGGAGAGCATACCCTGTTCATTATGCATGTTGATGTCCCATGGGCAGATGATTCCCTTGTGCAATTCTTTTTTTTAATGACATGTGGTATCAATTTTACAATGGGCTTGACCCCAGTGATCCATGTTTCACTATGCATTCCAAATCCATGAATTGTCATATCCCATCCTGACCCCTATCATCACACCTCCGAATCATCCCTCCGATACCCCCTATGTCATCTCCAACTCCAACTCCCTCATCTTCGGTCTCCTCCGATTGGACTCCATCCCATCACCCATCGGACATCCGATACCGGAATCCCTCCCTCCGTCGGATCAATTATGATTGGTTCAGATCTCGTTTCCTGTTATGTTCCCTCCATTCCTCTGACCTATGCTCCATTTCCTATGATTACTCCTGTGCTACATTTCATTCTTATATCCTATGTACATCGCCCCTCAGTACCCTACGATCTCCGACTGTTATGTACCTTTACATATGGTTTCCTCCATTCTCCGTTCTGGACTCCGATCCAATACCTCTGTATATAAACCTGAGACCTCCGCATGTATTCCTTAGTTCGAATATTGACGTTACTTGATGTTGCTTGACCTCTTCATTGAAGTCACTCAATGATGTTCTCCTTCCTCTGAACTCCGTCTGATCCTGACGAAGTTTCCCTCTTATCCTCTTCACTATGTTCCCTCCTATCTCCGAAATGAGGACCTGACAGTAGGCAAGGGCGCAACACATAAGTCCTGCGCCAAGTCCTCACCCCCATAACCCCTCATCTCCACCCCATTCCACCTTCATCACCTCTGCATCTCGCTCCGTCTCATCCCTGTCGGACCTCCGGCCCATCCAGCGTCCTTTCGCCCCAGAGTTGACCGATCCACCTCGGACCTCCGTCAGATGAAGCCCCGGAGGAGTTTAGCATTCTGACATGAATGCTTTGTTGAAACTTGGTATTCGCTTTCTGCTCTTTTATTACATAACCAAGGTTCTAGATCATGATAACATAATCATCGGTCATTTCCACTCTTATATTGTTCTCATCATTCATCTACATCTGCAAAAAAAGCCATGACTATATAGTCCTGTAGCTCTCATAGTCTTATCAATTCTATATAGTCTATATAGCCAATGTAGACATGCATTTGGCTACTGTAGGATACTGTAGTTACCACAGCCTACTATAGTCACCCAAGTATACCATAGAATAAACAAAAAAAAAATAGCATTAATGGTACATATTACATGTACAGTGACCTCCAAAACCGTTGCAATGTTTGACTTCAACTCAGTGCATGAAGTGCCCTGCAATATTCCGTGGGAATTCTGCTTAGCTTTAGTGGGACCAAACAAAGTACAAACTCCTAGCTACAAATGGGCCTCTGGGTCATGTGATTTGACCCACAGGCTGTGAAGATATGACCATATTAAATCAACAATACCATTGCAACAGTTTTGCATCTTTTAAGAGGCAAAGCAGAATCACATTGAAATAAGATGATATTTGGTCTCAATTACACAGAC
>JBBPTO010001972.1:0-12756 GCA_038094155.1 Pulveroboletus cf. aberrans
CCTACACTGGATACATGCTGGATGTGCACTGGACATGCACTGGATTACTCTCAAACTTGCAGTGAGTGCCTTGATCTTGTTCTCTTCTCACCTTAAAACCATTTGAAATCCCTTATGGATGAGTACTGCTCATACCCTCATTTTTTTTAAAAATCTATTATTGTCCTGTTGAGGTGCTGTACCCCATGTAGGACATTACTGAAGGGCATTCCATGCCTGCCACTTCCCTGATCTTGTGAATGCCTTGATGGCCAGGCTTAAGGCCTCCATTGATCCTGCTGTTCACTCTGGCAGTTTTGGATGTGCAGATCTTCAATTAGAGTTACCAGATTGGTATCTTGCATAATGTAGTGGTTCAAGTGTGTGCTATGGATAAAATTTGCTCAGATGGTTCATTTGCACTTGCTTCCAGGTATGGATGGAATGAGAATAGCAGCCAAAAGAGCAAATTTTGGGGTTTTTATTTTGTTTAGGAGTTGTGTCAGTTTTGCTTAGATGGATTTAATGCTTCAGTTTGTTGTGGGATTAAGTTAGGATTTGCTCTTTGGTTTCATTGGTTCCTGTGATGCTGCTGCATGGGCATCTCTTCACCATCAATTTGGTTTGATTTGTTTGCTTAATGAGCACATTTGATTTAATTTATTCATTTTTGTGGGTTGCAGTTCACTGTGTTAATTTTTTGTAGTCCATTTTGTTGACAGTTTTTGTATGAGATGTTACTGAGGGTTTTATTGAAGTGTCTTGTGGCTGCTATGTAGTTGAGGAGGTGAGGTATGCTTTGTTGTCTGTTAGGAGGTGGGGAATGTTTAGGTTATGTTGTCCTATTTTTGTTGTGAGTTGGCTACATTGTCATGAGTATGCTGGACAGAGTAGCAGGTAGTGATGAATTCATTTGGGCAATGGTCACAGTTTGGGGACAACATTTGTTGTCTGTTTTCTGATTAGGGCATTTGTGAGATGTAGGAAGTAGCTGGTTAGTAGTTTTGGGTTGGTATGTGAGGCATGGAGAAATTGAGGAAACTTAGCCCATTGGCATTTTTATCTTTTGATCTCTGCTTTGTTTTGTGCTTGTAGTAGTGTGGAGATGTTGTGAGGGAACAGTCATTTCTGTAGCTATTGGGGGAGTTTGGTTCTTGAACTGTTGGGTGAGGATTTCATGGTTGCATTTTTGGGTTCTTTGTAAGCTAATTCATTAGCTGGTATTTCATGATGTCCTGCCACCCACTGGATGGTGATGTTGGATTTGGTACTTCTGTGTTCTTGGTGCACTAAGAGTATTAGTGAGTGGAAGTGATCTTATAGGTAGTGCCCAGGTTTGGATGGAGGGGGGTCAGCAGCTTTTATTGTTGCTTGGTTGTTCATGAATATGTGGATGGGGAGTTTGAGGTCTGTTTTGGTTAGTAGCAGTTGGGCTGCTAGAGTGAGACCAACTACTTCAGCTTCAAATACTGTGTGCTCCTGTTCTGTCCTGAGGTGATACTGTAGTTTGTGAGGTTGTTGACCTGGGGCAAGAAGGATTGCAGCTGCTTCCATACTACTATTTAGGCCTAATTCATTGCAGTGGATTCTCATGCCTGTATGTATGTTGTTTTGGTCTTGTATGGAGTCATCTTTGTTTGTGATGATGTGGGTGAGGAATGGTACAGGGTTTGTGGAGGATCATTTTGTTGGTGTGATGCTTTTGACATGGTCTGGCATGATTTCTAGGCTGTGGATGAGATGGTGAAGTGATGATCTGTATCTTTTAACTAGTTTTGATGTTTCTTCTCAGATTTTGGGGTTTATAGGGTGGGAGCTAGGGTGTGAGGTGAGGTAGAAGGTCACTCTGTAGCATATGGTTTGAGCTTGATGCAATATTGGTGGGAGTTTGGCATGGGCTTCAATGATGTCAATGGCCATGGTTCTGAGCACTCCTGTTATTGAGAGGGCAGGTATTTTTCAAGTCTGTGGTTAGTGCGGATTGAATCTTTATGGTGTTCATCAGAGGTGTTATTGTATATGGGTGTGAACCAGAAATCAATGGCATAGAGCTTTTTAGGTAGTGTTACTGAGGTGTATAGTTGCCTCACAAGTTTGATAGCTTATACTCTTCTTGATTGACTGTCTACCTCAGACTAGTAGTAGAAACAGCAACTTTCATCTATAACAGACAATCAATGCATTGTCACAACTGAAAGACCCCTATTGAAGTCTTCAAAAGTGGTAACAAACCAGATGTCTTTTACTTCTGAGTATTCAGTTGTAAAGCATTTGTATACATCACTCCAGAACAAAAAAGAGACAAACTCTGTGGAAAAGCTGAAGAAATGACCTTCATATGTTATATATCAAGCATCAATGGCTGGAGATTTTGGAAAATGACCAGGAGGAGAGTCTTTGACTCTATACAGGCCATTTTTGATGAATCAGTGTTTTCTCATTGTCTCAAAGGCCAAGAAGATGAACTGATTCCAATTCCGGTAGAGGTCAAAGAAACAATAGCAAACAATGCCCCTATTGATCAAGAAGATCAAGAATCTTGGGAAATACTGGTATAACCTCAAGAACTAGTAGTACCTCTACCAATACCAAGAGAAATTTTAAATTCCAATCAACCACCACTAGAAGGCAATACTAGTAATGAAGACTTCTCAGAAGCTCATCCAGACATGTCATCTTTCACTTCCTCAATAACATGACCAACTCTCTCTAAGAAAGTCTTCATCACCTTCATATCTGTTTGTACCTTCCCCTCCTTTTAGACATGAAAGGAAGCATTTGCTGTCAAAAAGACATAGACAGACAGAAAGAAAAACAAAAATTGCTTCCACAAACAGAAATGACTGAACAGGAATAATCTGATTCAATAAGTGATATGACTCAGAACCACTTAAGGTTCTAGGCCACTTTTACTATTTAAGGGAAGGGAAAATGAGTTGATGCCATAGATGCCAAAGAAAACACCAAGAGGACAAGACTGACCTCTGGTGGCTGCATTCTTGTCCTTTATATACTACTCTACATGTTTGTATCTATGGTACTCTAATCTAGATGTCCATGAGGATACCATAAGGATTAGGTGTGAAAGAATGGAAGATGATACATGAATAGGGTAGGGGCATAAAGTGATGTTAGGGTCATGGGTGATGCATTGAACATGTAGGAATGTTCTAAAAGAGTCTGGATTGCATAGCATGATGTACTGTACAAATGGAAAGGGTTTGCATGATAAAATCCAAAGTTCCAGTTAAACTCTTGTGCTTTCAGGCTTCTGAGGTTCCAAGTCCCATGTTCCAGCATGCTTCCGAGCTTCTGCACTTCCGAGTTCCTGCGCTTCTGGGCTTCTGAGTTTGAAAGAATCACTTCCACTGTGTCAAACATTCTAAGTGTGGTCAGAAGTGTTGGAATTGTTGGAAGGATGTGGAAGTGACTGTAACAATAAGGAGAAAAGACTGGATGCCACCATGACACACTGAAGCTGAATCTCTTGTAAGATTCAGAGCACATTCTCATCAATATCATCCTACAAGGAGAGAATGTGAAGAAACCTTCAGACCTTCTCAAGAACATGTTTGAAGATCCACAAGGATAGCCCAAAGAAGAATTCAACCAGATTCTGCTTATGGAGATCTCACTCCTATAGAGATTGAACAATAGGAAATTAGGGCTTCAATACAGACTCCTATTCAAGAGGATGTACAAATTCAGGAGAAACAAGTTCAAAAAGAACAAGCTTAAGATGAAGGAAAGGAAGAAAAAACCACAGACAAGATGAACAAATCATGTCACAAGGTTGGATAAATGGGCTATTTGCAGCAGCAGTAACAGGGTCTGCTGCTGACTGAAAAGTGCCAATGTACTACAAAGACATTACCAAGCTACCACAAGAACAACAGAAAGCATGGCAGGCTGCATGTGAAGATGAAATAAGATCTTTGCATGACAGAGAAGTCTGAAAGCTTGTAGATTTTTCATGACGCAACCAGAAGGCTTTATATATCCAAGGAATCCCTCAAAAGTCTGTCTATTAAATAAAGCCATATGTGAACTAAAAAAAGCTACACTCCAATGAAATAAGACACTTCATGCTTCTTTTATCAAATTCAGCTATCAAAGGCTATATGCCAATACAGGAGCTTACATTAAAAAAAGGAAAGATCCTGATCATTATTGTGATAGATGTTGATGATGCACTTTTCATGGGTAGTGACAAATACTAGTACCACAGCAAACACCAAGTTGCAGCATATGGTTAGCCAATGGGCTGTTTTCTTCTCACTCTACTCTTTCCTTCACCACAACACTCTTCACCACCATCATCAAACTTAACAATGCGCCACCCATCTTCAATACCATCAAAGCCACTACCAGGAAATATGCAGCTGATGCATGGGTGTGGCTCAATAAAGAGATGCTAAGATCTCTTTATCTTGTCCTCCGAGATAGCAGACAGTCCTACCAGTCAAAGACAGTTGAAAATGGAGACCAAACCTTTTTCTAACTTAAAATAGGATCAGAGGAGCCTTTCAATGCACACATTCAATTTCTCCAAAGCAATGGAGGTGGTGAATATACCACCCAGGAGTTCTGCACCCAACTCCATCTTAATGGTGTGAAACAGCTAAAGACCTTGGAATGAAGTCCTAAACAAATATGTAGGGTGTAAGTATAGTTTTCAACCCAAGGGAATTTCAAGGAGAGGAAATAAAAGAAAGAGAACTGTATGAATGGCTTACTAAATGTCCACAGGATGCTGGAAAACTGAGTCTTGAATCCTCCTGTTCAGTAGAGCTAGGAAACTTGACTTCTGGCTTGGGATTGGTAGTAGATGGATTGCATGATGGTAGCAGTCAGGTAATTAAATATATACCCAGCAATATACAATAAGAATATATAGACAACAAGCTTAACTGGTAGTAAAAGAACTGATTTAGTGTACAAGAAAGTGATCTGGCTTGCAGGAATCTGGCATCTGGTAGACTGGATGGGTATCCTATGTGCATGAATCTGATTCTGGAACATTGGATTGAAACAAAGTGTAGAGTAAATTTAGACAGATCAAAAACTGACCTTCAGGCAACTACTGGATTGATTCAGATCAGAATGAATGGCAGCATAGAGCACACTCAGATTGATTAGAGCACAGCATAGGGACTAAAGATGGCTCAGAATATCAGAATATCACTGGAAAACTGTGGTTTCATACAAGAGAACTTACCATGAGACATCTGTTCTGCACACCCCAGATCAAATCAACCTGGGTGAGCAAATGAACCAAACTCTCTCCACCCTCATGAACTCAATGCTTGAGGATTCAAAACTACCAAAGTCCTTTTGGGCAGATGCCATGTCAACTGCCACATACATCTCTGCTCAAAGCCTGACCTTCATGCTCAGAAGAGCAAATCTTTTTCAAACTCTGTTCAATTTCACTGTTGGCCCCACTGTCTTTTGCACTTTTGGCAGCATTGCATATGCCTTCATCTCAAAAGATAAATGGGATGGAAAATTCCAACCACATGCCAGGAGATGCATCATGCTGGGGTAGAACTACAGACAGCAGTTAGATAAGCTACTAGAAATCGAATGCTGGACCATAATTTTGAGCTGCCATGTAATATTCAAGGAATCCACATGGATCTTCAACACAGATAGAGTTCTCTGGAAATCAGTGATGTGCATCAGAGAGGGGAAGGGACTTGTTCTAGATCAACAGAGCATGCAAAGGATGACAACAAAGACAATGAAGATGCCTCAACGACAGTGAAAGCATCAGAGGATTCAGAAGATAAGGTGAAAGTACTAATTGAAACTCCTCAAATCAGAGTGGGGCAACCACCTTGCACCTGATCTCCTTTCCCTGCATGTATTGTAGTCATAGCATATCAGAGGACCCAAGCTTGTAAACCTGTGAACAAAACCCATTATCACTAGCACACCTTTGATGAAGAAAGCTTATGGAGGATTGAACATGAACAGATGCAGCCTGACACTCTGCTTGATGGAGCACCAGAGGATGCTCCAGAACAGGACAACATGCCCAGAGCATTCTTTGCTTTCAAGGATGACCTTCAAAACCACATATTTGTTGGAGCTGCAGAAGCAATGACCAGGAAGATGCTTCCTACATCCATTTCAGATGCCTATTCATGCTCTGATGCAGACCTGAGGAAATCTGCAATTGAAGAAGAGCTATTAAAGCCAAATATGAATTGTGTCTATGAAACTGTTCCAAACCCTGGCAGAGTGAAACTTACCACCTCCAAGCCAGTCTTTCAAATAAAAAAAGGATCATAATGAAAACATTGAATGAAACAAGGTTCAAATCATAGCTCAAGGATTCACATAGAAAGAAGAAGTTGACTACCAAGAATATTTGATCTGGTGGCTAATTTAAATTTAGCTCAGACTATTGTAGCATAGCAAAATTTAATCTGGAATTGAATTAAATGGATGTCTCTACTGTGTATTTAAACAGGGGACTCAAGGATTTATACTTGCTTCCTCTGCGCAGAGTTCTGATTTCTCTGGGACATTGTTGGAGGCTCAGAAGATTGCTTTATGGATTGAAGCTGTTAACACTACCTCAGGTAGATGGTAGATGTAACCCCTAAGGAGAGTTTAGGGTACTAAGGATGAGGGAGAGCAGGGCAAGCTGCTATATGAGGATGAGGTATCAAGGTTCCAGGAGAACAAGGCTTTCTGCTTGCTCAGTCTCAACAATCTAATGTTGAAGAGAACTAGACTGCCCAATGATCTAATGTCTGCAGGTGGCAAGGGTTCCCTGGAACAGTGTAGCCTCAAGTGCACTACAAAGTCTCAAAGAGCAAGGAGATTCCTGAAGAGGAACTAAGACTAGGAATAAGAAGTGGAGCAAAGACCCATTGTATCAAGGTATACAAAAAGGGAGTTCTAGCTTGGAAAATACAAGTACAAGACAATGAGGTTTATATAGACATAGAGTGAGTTCAGGGTAGATGGGGATGGAGTTGCTGACAAAGCAAATGGAATCACATAGAATGTGATGGGAATGGGCAAGGAGTCATGGTATTATAGTCAGCAACAAAAAGAAAAGAACATTCAGATTGGAACTTATACCCATGCATAAGTAAGCAATAAGAAGAAAAAGGAATCAATTATAACATTACCCTCTTAATAAGTCTGAGACAATGATGAAGGATCAAAAATCTAGGTAGTGCCCACCTCCAGGGGAGCTGGTCATGTTTGCCATCCCTTCTGTGGTGTATTCTTTATTCCCATCAAATGGGAGAGGATGGAGGAAAGCAGACCATCTAGGCAGGAGAACTAGAATGGGTTGGCTGAAAGTGCAATGTCTGGTGTGAATGGGATGGGTGGTGGGATTATGACCAGTGCTGTGACACCTAGATGGTGAACCTCTGAAACTGTGTGATGACAGTGGTAAGCTTAACAAGGGAGGGGTTGGTTGGTGCTGATAAAAAGGGCAGCACATCTGGGCATGCCCAGAGGTGAAGTCATGACAAATGGGGCACTCATAGTCAGGGTAGAAAATATGTTGGTGGCCCAGGTGGTGGCAGAAGTGGCAAGTTTCATGGTAATGGGGATGTGACAAATGAAGGGAGGTGGCCCCTTTATTTCCAGTCCAGTGGGCCTTGGCATGTTCTATAGTGGCACATTCTGCAGAGTTCAGAGGTTTGGATGATGTGGAAGGAATGCAAGGATGTCAGAATTCAGCCAAGTCCCAGAGGTAACAATCAGTGTCAGCTAAAAACTCTCCCATCTCCAATTGATGCATCATCATGAGGAGGAGTCCTTTCAGTTCGTCCTGGACATCTCTGAGATTTCATCTGATATAAGAGGTAGCCTGGTCAGTGATACATGGGGTGAGAAGATCTTCAGCCATGAGAGAAAGGTGTTGGATCTGAAGGAAACTTTGATGGAGCATGTATAGTGGGGAGACAATGTCAAGGTGGAAGAAGATGGTGAAGGAGAGACAGGAGTCAACTAATCTCTTAGTTATTGGTCTGAGGTAGTTATCACTGGGGAATTCTTTGCAGAGATTGTGGGCAAATGATGGGACAGTGACTGAGGTTACTGGACAAGGGGAAGTAGCTGTGACTGCTGGTAAAATGAATGTGGGGATGGGGGTGATTACAGTGTTTCCAAACTGGAAACAGTGGCAAGTGGGCACATTGGCACCAGAGATGACTTGGACAGGTTTCCCATCAGGAAAAGATGTAGTGGTCCAGCCAGGAGTGGCTATGGTGGAGGAGGGTTCTAAGGTACTGGGAAGAATGGACAAGGGAGAAGAGATGGTATCTACAAGGGTGGAGGAAATGGTAACAGAGAACAAAGACATGACTTTGGTTATTTTCAGTGGTTTTTGTTCTGAGTGATGGTTTTTTCTGAGTGAGCATGAGAGGAGAAAGTGAGAGGGTGATATTTTTTTATAACTATCTAGGGCAGACTGTGAATGTTTCAGATTCTGTTCTGGGATCCAGGAGTCTTCTTTGGCAAAATATTCCTTCCAATGGATCAGGAACATGCATGAAGACAGTGTACCATGGTGTTTTAAAATTTTCTCTATTTCATACTCTTCCTCACCCTCTACAAGTTCCAGTGGAGGTCTTGAGAAGTTCTTGCTGTGGACAATGTTTTCTCTATATAGGGAAAGAAGCAAAGCATGGAATACAGGAAGGATCTTCTGATCTTTCATGCCTGCAAAAGACAGCTAGTATATGATCAGGGATAGTACCTTTGTAATCATGAAGGTTCCTGCTTGGATGTGAACTTTGGGTTTGTGATGGAATGATGGAGATTTTTGGCTTTGAGCCAAACTTTATCTCCTTTGAAGAATGGGGTAAAACATCACCAACTTTGCAAATTCATGACCTGTAGTGATGTGTGACTCATTGTTGCTGTCACACTGATGCACATCAATATGATGTCATATGCACTTAGCACATCACAAACATTCATCACAGGCTGTTGATATTGTTCATCCCAGTAGATAAGAATTTGTTTCCATTGCAGCAAGACATTTATTTGGTCTTGCTACCTTATAGCTGAATGATCCACAAATATATATGCATGATAACAGAATATATGATGACACTGGATAGACCATAGCTCAAACTGAAGTGTGCCATACCCCTCCTCAGCAAGCATGTTGTCGTTGAGTTCATTGCCCTCATCTGCAATAGCCAGATCATCTTTGTCTCATCCTCTGGTATTTGCTGCTCCCATCGCTCCCTTCCCCACTTTCTCCTTTGAGTCCTCCAAGTCCTCGAGCCCTTCATTGTCCTTGGCAATATTGTCCTCAACATCCAACTCACTGCCTTCCATTTGATCCTCTTCATCCAACTCTTCTGAGTCACTAGCAACAGCTCCTGTCCCCCCTTCTGAGAGAAGAAACTCATCCCAGTGTCTTGAACCCTTGTGTCTGATACCACCACCTCGGAAACACATAAACATGTCACTGTAAAGTTGCCAGAAAGCCCGGAGTGGGTTTTATAACAGTGTAAATGTGGGTTGTGAGCAGGTTTACTCAACCCAAAAGGGATCCAAGGAACTAGAAGAAGGTAATATACCAATAACCATGCACTGTAAAGCTGGAAAATATGAGTCCGGACCTCCCTGTTTGATAGGGCTGAGAGTCCGACTTTTTGAGTTCAGGTTGGAGCACTCGACTTGACTTGACTGGCTCAGGTTGCAGTGGAATCGATGGTTTTGATACTTAGAAAAAGATACTTGTGATCAAGAGGAAGTAGAATTTAATCCAGACCGAAGTCTGAGATACAAAGTTTATAGTCTGGGAAAACCTGAGACTTTGTACATATTGGGTCAGTGGAGTAAGTGCTGTACTGTAACAGAATGGCATGATGACAGTGATGGTATGTGGTACAAATGAAAGAAAACTACTAAATATGGTGGACCTGGATGAACCTGTGGTCGCTCAGAATGGAAACCAATACAAAAGAAAGAAGCCTGACTTACTGATTCATATCCAGGGAACTTGGGTTGGATGGATGGGACGGGTTGGATGAACAACACTCAGGTTGGTCTTTGACTTGCTCAGGAATGGGACCTGTGCTATAGGGGTGACAGAAGGATCGGAAAAAGGAGGATTTACATGGTAGGGAATACTGGTCTCCTATATCACAGTCAGCAAAACTGTTCAGTTCATGAGTGCATGTAAACAGCAGAATGAGAGCACTCACATGTTCACATCAAAAAAACACCAGTCTTGATCCTCTTGATCCTCTGGGTGGACAAAGGACTCTCCAAGTAGATCATACATTGTACTATTGATATAAGATGGAATGAGATGTGGCCCTCAGATGACATCGCATGGATTCAAAAATCTGAACACATCAGGGTCATCTTGATGCAAGAACCTGATTTTTGGCAACTGCTGTGTAGTGAATCTGGAGGGTAGGTCAGTATGGCAGCCAAACCAGCAAACAAAGAGTGTATCAAAGCAATGTATTCTTTCTCTGTCTTGTCCATCTTCATAGTAACGCACATCTACATGGAATATGAACATGACATGGGCATACCAGTAAGGATGTTGTGATTCATCCATTTCTTCTGACAAGACCATGACATTGGGATGTTTGTGAGTGATGCTATCCTGTTCTCTGTGCATGTTGTATGCCATATAATTTACTCGAAGAACCTTGTGTCAGAAAATCTTGTCATTGATTATTATGATTGATGTAGGAAAGTGTAGTTTCCTACAGTGACATCCGGTCATTCCTAGTCATCCTGTAACCCCTATCCTGCGCTCTACTCGATCCGAGACTGCTCTGTGCTGCTGTCGATCCTGATCCGAGTCAATCCGGTAGTTGTCTGAGGGTCAGTTTTTGATCTGTCTACTGTTTTCCTTCAATTCGATGTACCGGACCCGGACCGATGTGCACAGGATACCCATCCGGTCCACCGGATATCGGATTCCCGCACACCGGATCACTTTCCCACACATTCTTTTACAGTCAAATAGTCTTCTTTTGTGTTTCTCTTGTTATATATCATTCGGGTATGCCCAAATGAGGATGTAACTCCCCTACCATCACTATGCAAGCCATCTGGTTCCACTCAGTACCAATCCTAAGCCAGTTCTCCTCCAGTTTCCCTTATTCCTGTCCAAGTCCTGCAACACCAAGTTGGTTTCCTAGCCCTACTGAGTGGGGGAAAGCCAGACTCAGTTTTCCATGTGGATAACCAGTGAGCCATCCTTATAGTCCTCTTTTATTCTCTTTGCAATCCCCTGGGTTGAGACCTACACTTGCACCCTACATTTTCTTGCTTAGGACTTCATTCTGAGTCCTGTAGCTACTTTACATCGAGTTCCACTCTTCATCACTGAAATGAATGTTGTCCTCCATATATTGAAAATTCCGCAACCAACAGAGGAAGGATGTGGTCTTTTAAGCATGTGCAAAAATCCTGAAATTTGGATAAATGACAACCTTGAACCATGGGCTGCATAGTGTGACTTACCTTGATGGCCCAGTCTCCTGCATGGTCCCTTAACCATATGCTCAGATTTATCACATCCCTTGACTGTTTTGCAATGTGATGGTAATCCTCAGGGCTTGTATGAAGTTGCTGTGGTTGTTCTCCTTTTGGTAACAGTCTGTTATTTCTGCTTTCCTGTCAGAGGGCTGTGAGTAACTTGTCAATATAGCACATATGAGATTCCTGCTTTGTGAGAGATGTAAGCATCATTTTGTGGTTTTTAGATGTTCTCAGGTATTGTTGTTTGATGCATTTGTGCTGTAGTTCACCCTGTTCAAATCAAACTATCAGTAACTTCACAGACATGCAAGACACACATACTGGTTGTGTTGTGTAATTATCCGTCATACCATTTCTTGTATGATTGAAGGATAGTTCCCAAGTGCATGATACTTGTATGTTGTGAGGTTGGGTTTCCATTGTTTCCATTGTAGGCTTCTTGACCATGCTGAACCTGGATTTTTTATAGGAAGTGCTAATGCACGTTGACCCCATGCTGATGTTTCCCATGGCAACTCATAAGTATTATAGTACTTGCATGTTGTCTTCATGAAATTCTGAACTGATTTACACAGCATGATGGTTGCTTTCTCAAATAAAGCAAGTGTGTCCTCTGTGTGAACACATAGTTTGGCATAACCCTGCCAACAAGCAAGGTCAAACAACATGTCCAGAATGTGTTAATTACATGGCTTGGGCAACAAGCCCTCAAAACAAGTCATCACACACTGGATATTTTCAATGAGTGGTCTAGAATCAATTAATATATAAGTATGTACCTGCAATATGTCTTCAAAATCATGGGCTGCAAGCTGCTTCATCACTGAAATATTGTCACTGAACTTCCATATGGTTCCTCTGCCAAAGGTGGGAACACTGCAGAACCTGTTTGAGATGCACTTCAGTTTGTCTCACAAGTAAAATATAGAAATATAGCATACCTTTCATCTAAGAGCTGAATCTTTGAATCACCTGCTGTGAATAGAATGTGCAGCAAATGGATAAGAATTGCTTTCAATCCCCCAAGCTTGAATGCATGAAGCAGATCTACCACAAACAATTTAAAGAAGTTGATCCCCGTCTTGTGTAGTTGATCAGAAAATGAATTCTGCAGAAAAATCAGTTCTCATTTAATCATGATGCACCAAGATCAGAACATATGAGCCAACTTCTAAAAGAGCTTGAATATTCTCACTGTCTGTTGAGATTCTGTGAATTGAACACTAGGTCCTGTGCTCTGTTAATACAGGCAGACCATAGTGCTAATACACTATTCAT
>JBBPTO010001973.1:0-12747 GCA_038094155.1 Pulveroboletus cf. aberrans
CAAATTCAATGAGGCTTCACCAGCCCCCATTGGACTCCCTCGTAATTGCTATAACCCTGATTGGTTGTCACAACTTCCAGAGGGATCTCGGAAGCAGCTAAAGGTCCAGGATCTGGAGTACGAGTTCGTGACCGCAGAGGGTGGAACAACCCACTCCACTGCTAATATCGATCCTTCTGGTCACATGCCGATGGACGTCGAAGGGGTATAATGGTATAGAGATCTTTGGAAATGAAGAGTAGAATATACACATGCAATGCATTTTGCTCTAGCGGTACTTGATGAACTCAATGAAATCACGTTAGATTGTCACCAATCTTGATGACTCGATAAGACTACACCGCAGCAGTACCCTTGATAAAATCACTCTCATGATCACTGCTAATCATCGAATGCTTGGTAAGACTGCATCATAATGCTGCCCTCGATAAATTACAATCAGCCCATGTGTCTCTGAAACACCCGGTAGGATGACAGCATACCATGGGGCTTTTTTTACTACCATAACAGTGCCCTTGATAAAATCACAATAAACCTGCATATCTCTGAAACACGCATTGCGGCCTGCCGCATGGATAATAAAATTGCTTACTCAGTGACATCATTATCATTGCAGACTACATGGTCTAAACCCTTGATAAAGTCACCAATCACCGCTAGCCTGAGGTATCACTTCGTGGCTACCACGAGGACAATCATAAAGATGCGGTGTCTGGAAGTCCGCAGCACCATGCAATTCGATAATCGACAATATAGTTGTATCCTACCTCCCAGAACAATTCCCTGCCTTCTGTTTGGCCTTTTCTTGTGCGACTTTATTCTTAAGGTACATCATTGCGAAATCCCGTGCCGGCCAGCAGTTTTGATATTGACCAAGTTGGGGAAACCGCACCTTGGCCTATTAATCCTAATCAGACGAATGACACGATTATGTCAATCTGTGACTAACTGCTGTGCAATAACTGGCAACTGCGACAGGTGATTGCCGTTGAAGGGTCTGGCGCATGTCCAGGTACCTGTCACAAAGCGAGTGGAGCTCATTCTGCAAAATCACGATTATCTAACCGAATAGCAGTGAATGTACTGACTTGGACTTCTCGGTAAACACTCTCTTCCCACCCAAGCACTTCGCGGAGTGCATAGCCTCCACCGTTAGGCTTGGACAATGGTCCAGGGGGAGGAGGAATTGTGACCGGTCTCTTTGGGGTGGAAGGGGTGCCTCCTGTGCCCAGGTCCTTCGGAATGTCTGCGGACATGTCAAATCAGCCCGATCTGGTTTGCAGTGTGATCATACAGCACAGTATTTGTTCATTCTGTGCAGGCAAAATTTGGTGGCTGGTACTATTACCCTTCCGCCTTTGAGGTGACAAATCTGGTGCTTGTTCGGGAAAAGTTGAAGGGGGGGAATGCACAGAGAATTCCCGTCGAAGCGTGAGGTTTTCCATAAGTGGCCCTGGACTTGGGCTTCGGTCCTTTTCAAAAACCTGCCTTAGTGTAATCGGCAGAAAATGCTGCTGATAGTCCATGACAAAGGGAAGTGCTGCTGGGCAATCACATCCAGCCCTTTCACCTTATCACATCATAATCGCTGCTGATAGTCCATGACAAAGGGAGGTGCTAGTACTACAGGGTGATCACATCCAGCCATTTCACCTTATCACATTAACCCAAATATAGCTGCTGAAATCCATCAGTGCAATCCCACTCAGACTAACATTGACGTCGTTCCACTACTAGATGGTAATCCTGTCCTTCCTTTGTTCTGTAAAGAGTATAAGTAGGGCCCCAGCAGTCATAGTCTCTCGGAGCAGTGCACCATCATACAGCCTAGTAAATCAGAATATACAAGCAGGATGTTGAATCTTCTGCAGACATTTGTCACCTCTCTATACCACCATCTTGCCATTTACTAACCTCAGATTAGCACTCATAATCTTTTCACTACTAAAGATGTTTCTATCTGCCAGCTTTGGGCCACTTCTTCCTTCATCACCAATGGGCCAACATCTGCATCAGTAATGCTTGTGGCACCAGAACGTGCTGGCCAAAGGTGTATGTGTTTTAATTCTGTCGTGCACTGCGTGATTTGACCCCATGGGTAGCTTGGTTCATGGTAAAGTCAGACCTTATTAATTTCATCTGAAGTCTCGATCTTGCTGTCAAGGAACGTGAGACACATATGTCCTCTGTCACGTTTTGTGATCCAGTGAGCATGACACTCCATCTCCCATGGATTGACTTACCAGATGCCAGGAAAACACCATTCAGTTCTGTGTCGAGAAAACTGTCTACAAACTCAGGTTCAAGAGCCCAAGTCTGTACTGGTGTTTCAAGTACTTCGCCTGCGCTACTGATCAATATGACTGGAAACGTGGCATCGATCTTGATGAACAGAATTTGGGGCAAGCATTCTCAACATTCATTCCTCCAGCTGAGCTGCCTTCCGGATTATGAGGAGCAATGGCACAGTATGCATCTGATCGATCTTTGATAGATAATTCTCACCAAAAACCAGTTTGCAGAATGGGTGTTAATCATGTCCAGGTGGGTGTTCAATCTGAGACTGCCGATGGCAGCTGTGATGCAAGTGACTTGCATGGTAAGCACATCATTACTTCCAATATCCTCGATGCCCCCCTAGCCACCAAGGTCAGTACGAATGCCAATCCCACTCTCAACACAAAATACCTAGCACAGAATTTCAAAAGTGACATGGATGCTGATCCCATTCATGTCAAACCTGATCACATCACACAGGATGTCGATAATAACATGGCTGCCCACCACCCTGTTGTCCACACCAACTTTCTTTCTCAGGATGTCATGCAGTTCCTGTACCAGGACGACATCGGTGGGCCCACTAAGCTGGCAGAGGAGGATGAGCTGATGTCAGTGGTCAAGGTCAAGGAAATTGATCCATTGCACACCATCCTGGCATCAAATTCAAATCTAAACATCATTGGTGGGTTTCCAAAATCATCTTTACCATCTCAGCCCTCTTTTTCCATTCTGGGTCGAATTATAGGACTCTTCAGTCATTTTGATGCGGACTTTCAGCGTGTTTCTCTTCTCCCTCCTCAGATCATCATCGATTCAACCAATAATCATGATACCATGGAGGACCCTTTCATTCGCCATTTACCATGCCCAAGTACTGGAATTGATACTGTGTCACAGTCGGGCGATCCTATCTCCATCAACTCAGATGTATGTGAAGGTACATCCACCAATGTGAAGCACCCTAGTTGCTGGGATAGTGAGGTTCAAGTAAAGAAGTGCAAACTTCTTTAAGTAGATATGATCAGTTGAGATTTCTGCTGACCAAAGTCATCTTGCAGAATTCATAGTTCGTAGTCACAATATACTGTTCAAACACACATTACTTTTGCAACTTGTCATGCTACTATGCTATTATGATTCTCTCGTGTTCCTCACTGTCTTCGCATACTCCTTTCTTCTCAAGCTTACATTCAAGCTGTTATGCTAGTATGTTTTTCTCCAAATTGTTCCTTGCTGTCTGCATAATACTTCAAGTATACATACATCACCCCATGCTCATTTCATAACTTCAGTGCATACATAGTAACACACTCCTTCAATGCTAAATTTATGTGCACTTATCAGGCCTAGGAGTATATATATATCTAGGTTGATGTGCCAGTCGAGCTGTTGTCCATGTCAGACACAAAGCACAAGACCAGATTTCAGCAAGTGCAACATGCATCAATGTCATGGCCATTCAAGGTCTTGTTCATCAACATTCTGACCACCTCTGGCTCCAGCCTCTCCAATGACAGGATATCAAGCATCTTTCAATTTTCATGTATTTTCTGAGCCCATTGAGTCTGTTGCTGCTCTGGCTTTTTCCCCATTGGGGGACATGCTGGCCAGTGGTGGGGACAGTGGTGATGTCTTCATCTGGCACCCACTGAAGGGTCTGCTTCTACATCACATCATCATGCCTAAGCCTATTGTTTGTATGACCTGGGACACAGACACAGCCAGGGGGTGATTGTTTGTCAGCTGTTTGGATGGTGCTCTCACTGTAATTGAACATCTGAATGTAAATGGAGTCCTCACTGGCAGTCTAACACTGAGGATAATGCCCCCCTGCATGTTAGGCTGATTCCCTGACAAACAATTCTGTTATGTTGGGGATGAAAAGTCACATTTTTGCAATTGCTACTCACCAAGTTACAGGACTCATCACATTTGCCATTGGATCTGAGATTCATCTGGCCAAAGAGGTTGCAAAAGGTGGGTACTTAGTAGTTCCACTGGTTCTATTCCATTGACTGTGCAGTAGAGAAATATGCAACGTTCAACATCTTACCTGCCTCAGAGGCCCTCCCAAATTCCTCAGACCGAGAGGACCAACAGATTCATGGATGGGCGCTTTCCTTCCAGAAACATGGGAAGCACCTCATCATTGCCTACCTTAATCATGGCATAGTGTAGGTACACACTTTTTCTATGCCATGACTGCACTCACCTCATCCATAGTTGCTGGGATCTTGGTAATATGTCGGATTATGGCAGATCATACCTATTCATCGTCATGGCATGATGTACATCAATAACTCTGCAAATACTCTTATACTCAATCTTTATCTCCCAGAGGATATACAGTGATGTCACCTGATGAAAAATCAATCTTATTGTCCAATTTATGTGATGAAGCAGACATTTATAGCCCGGGTCAATCCCACCCATGCCAGTGCTTAAAGTATTGGGTCCCAACTGATGTGACGAAAAATGTGCCCTTGCAAGTCTGCTTTTTAAGTGGAGGAAGACATGCCTCCTGTGGGTCTGCCAATGGCACTGTTAGCATCTGGGAGGTCAATGGAGAACAGCAGATTCAAGTTTTGGACCATCAAGATATGTTAAATTCTTTCACATGCTCTTCCAATCATCTCTTGTCCAGGCTGCATGGTACAAGCATTAGCGGTATGGATACAGACTATAATGTTAATAAGGAGTAACAGTGGTCCTGTGCAGTCCTTTGACCATCCATTCTTCAATCTTATTGCAACCGCAACTGTGCAAACTGTGGGAAATACGACGGTACGAGTGTGGCAGGCTGGAAAAAACCTTGGTATGTTTTTTAAGTTCATTAGGCCATTGTTGAGCAGTTGATTTTGATGAATAGAGCTCTGTACTGTCACTCAGTATATGAGGATCTGGGGAGAAAGGTTAAGGCATAAGTTGGAACTGATTATTGGCAGTGAGATGTGGCTCGTCATCCACAGAATCACCGTCTTTCTCCCAGCCATGATTTCTTTCACGTTGTTTTGTCAATATACGCTCAGCCTGGTGAGCAAATAGCAAATACATTAGGGACAAAGTTGATGTATAGCTGCTTTAAAGAATTTCAGCAGTCTAGTGAGTGGGAAGGCATTGGCTCTTTATGCTTTGCTTATGCTGAATCTCTAGATTCTTAGCATCTTCGACAACATCCAACTGAGCAGTGGAAGAATGCTCTCTGTTGCATTGGACTGGTGGAAGAACCATTTCAATGCCACAGGGCTTTACTTCCATCACAAGGCACTGGCCTTCATTGGTTATTTGTACGAACGACTATGCACTGCCAGAATGGAACCTGAGGAGGACCTTCCTCAGGTTGTTACTAACTTGGACATGAATGTGAACAGCATCATATATCTCTAACATGCGCTTTCTGTACATTTCACTTATGAATCAATGATCCATTTCATGGTCCTTTTCGACTGAAAATGAGTATCTATTGCTTGAAAATGACTGGGAGCACCACTGCCCTGGAACTGCATGGCTCTTTCTCTGGTGCTGCGCTGGGCTGCATTGATGCCACTCAATCCATTAATGGGGATGCATAGATGAGCCCCATACAACGCAATGTTAGTAACTATCTGACGAGAAGCTGTTAAGTCATACACATAAGATCAAGATGTGGATGGACAATGAAACACTAACTGGGTGAAGATATCTCTCTATGGATATAATCCTGCAATTTGATATAGGGCTGACAATGTTATCAGGCATATATGAAAGATGGGTGAGAAATACGCAGCATGATATTCCTCTGAGGATATAATTATGCAATTTGATACAGGGGGAGTGACATTATCAGAGGTGTGTGAAAGATGTGTGAGAAATATGCACCATGGCTAGGAAGCTCTGAGCAGCATACTTCATGTTTCTCGTAGGGGTGGTGCAAGGAAGCTTGTGTTTGTGCGATGAAAATGTGAACAAGTAGTCCCACATCAGCAAAAGTGCAACACTCTATTTCGATTCTAGAGGCCTGGCAGTGAGCTAGCATGGCTATTGGTCTGGCACCAGCCCACCAGCCAAATCAACCTGACCTTGGCTAGCCAAGTATATTAGATTTTACAGACAAATAGCCTGCCAGTGTAATGATAGACTTCGAGTCAGATTAGAAAGCTATTTCATTTGCATGATGGTCAATATATTTATTTACATAGTAAGAGTCAAATGTGTCCAATGAGTATGAGAAGTGAAAATTTGGTGGTAAGCTGCCTTCACCATACACGGGAATTAAGTGAGCAGCCCTGTAAATAACATCTAAGCGCTCAACAGTTTGTAGTTGTTGTCCACAACAATCTAAAGCTGGGCAAACTTTCCATAAGCCAGTCACAGCATCAGGTCCATTTCCTATCCTTGTGAAGTGGTCAACCAATGCACAAGGGTATACCTGGTCATTGTAATGGATAGAAAAAAATAGATGGACATGTTCAACAATCATTCCCCTCATGCCACACCTCTCTTGATTGACAACCATGAACACACAGTCATATCACTGGTACTTCTGTCGCCATGAGGGTGTCGCACAAATCCATTCACAATGCATGCCATGTCTACCTGAGTCGTCAGATGGTAGTGCTGGTTTGGCAACAAAATTAGTGAGCAACTAATGGCAAGAAGTTACAATATGATACAAACCAGTGAGGTGTCATATCCGTGACAACTCCGGTCCCTCCGGAACCAACTCTGCTCATATCTCCGGTGAGAACTCACCAATTATGCACTCTCGTAACTTCGGATCTCTGTAGATATAACACGTGACTCCCTTGTTCCTTATTTAGTTAGTTCTCACGCCTTGTACCTTCCTCCAATCCTGTGCAGCACAGCTCCGGTGAACTGCACACCCGGTGCACTGCTCCGGTTATGTTTCCTCCGAACTCTGTCTTACCAATCTGATATGTACATACTTACTCATCTGTCTCCTCCGTAGTATATATAGTGTACAAACCTCCTGTAACGACTTCAGTCATGATATTGAATAGACTAGACATCCTCTGATACTCAGCTTGACGCCAGACTCCCATTGTAGCCCAACGGTAATCCTCCCTCCTCTCCAAGTCACTCCGACTCATCTCCGCACCTCCGAACCCTATGACAAATACAGGACCACACACCGAGACTTGGATAGTGGCACACCACATAAGGTGAAGCCAAGGTCCTACTAATATCTCCAGAGTTCTGGAGATACACTGGAGTTCGTCCACACGGCCCTAACATGAGGTGGGGGTGATATTCCTTGTGTGTGTGCTGACTTGGAATAGCCACCTTGGGAGCTGGCCATTCTATCTCATCAGGAGGTAGCTAAGCTGTTGTCCCTATGCCATTGAGACTAGAAAACTCACCAGGTTCATCTGGAAGGAAATCATCACTGTCATTGTGATCAGGACCATCCAGATGCTCATCTATTCCGATATTAAGTATTTTCAATGGTTAGAACTCTAAGTTCGAATAAATGGCCCTGAAAACTTACCTTCTGGGGCCTTATTCAAACTGGTGTGCATTGTCTGAATGTGTGCTGTTCATCCTCGTCGAGAGGAGAATGACTTGTGACAGTGAGGGAAAAAAATTCGACTGAGAAATGTGGGTGGCATGACAAGCAGAGAAGGGCCCAGGATGAACAAAGAAAACGAACCTAGGATGAGTTCTTGCTGACGAAACTTGAAGTACACATCAGCATGTGGTCTCCATTCCATGCTGATACTCTCCATGCCAACTCAGGTCCGAAACCCACGGGCCTCCATTCCATTCTAACTTATCAATGTTTCGGCACCAATGAAAATTTACTTTACCTTCTGGACCTCTTCGTGCTCACCTTCCTGATCCCACATTGCACTGGCATATTCATGGACTGACCTTCTCACTCGACTGCTAACAAAAACCCAGCTGCTATCCTGCATTTGCACATGCAGCAGCAGCGATCCTCTGCACAGAAAAAGGCTGACGAGATGAAGGCTGCAGTAATCGCCGAGCAGACTCGCAAGCAGATAGACCAAGAAAATCATACCAACATCACCACCATCACAACAATGGAAGATCAACTTCGCAAAGATGACCTCGCATATGAATGAAACAGTGGCAGGAAGTTGAATACTACTGTTGGTGGTGGAGGGCTACCTGGGCAGGTTTCGAGTGAAACTCGGGCTGTGAATTCCAAAGGTGAGTCGAAACATTGGATTGAACCATTACTCACATGCGGAATACTAGATATTGTTGAAAACTCTGCTCTGCCCGATCATATACCTGAGGTTGGCATGGAAGAGTCTGGATCAGACGATGACAACTTTGTTCCTGATGGAATTGAAGATGAACTTACAGCAGATGATGACCCCTCTAATGTGGAGAATGAATCTGATCTCGGTAGGTGCAAGGGGGCCAAAGGAAAGTTATGCATCAAGGTAATGTAAAATCATCAAAAACACAAAATCATCCTTACCAATTGATCCGAGTCAGCGCACAAAGTCACACCAGTTTCATGATTCTGTCAGCCTCATGCGCAAGACCCCAGCTACTGAAAACAGTGTAGTACCTGCAGTTCCAAGTCAGAAGCGCAAAGTGCCAGCTGCCAGTGAGGGCATGCTAGCTATGCAACTGTGAGTGACAAACTGATTGCAAGTAAACAAACTTATGAGTTGCATAATGTGAACTGGCTGCAGACCTGCATCAAAGAAGGTCAAAAAGAGCACATATGCCATCAATGCATTCTCGATGAAGGAAATCAGGACTGCAGCCTCCGGTGAGAGTAACACAGAGAAGGTTAGTATGATTCCTGTCAGAAATGAAGCAGAGAGGACACTGATCAATGTCATCACAGAGTATAAGTGACGGTTTGGACTTACCAGGGGAGTTTGATACCGATGAATCTTCTGAAGTAATCTCTGCAGCCAGGACGGTCAAGGCGCAGAGTTCCAACAGCACCAAAGCAAAAGAGCCACCTGAGGAGGATAAAGGGAGGCGATCGGTGAAATCGGTGAGCATCTGAACAAACTTTGGATTGTGACTATACTCACCCAAAAGCTGTTTTCCATATTCCTTTCGCTTGTAGATGGGTTTGATGGTCACCAAAGTGAATTCTGATATAGCAGTGGAGGTTGCAAAGACAAAATCAAAGCCACTCAAAGAACTGAAAGTGGCTGACCTTCCATTTGGAGATGATGCTCAGGCAAAAGTGCAATGGGAGTACCTCATTCATCTACTGATTGATTGGGCAGGAACTTTAGATGACCCATTTGGAACAAATGAAGACCCCGATCTCATGCCAACCATTCAGGAATTGTGGAATCTGCTCATGGAAGAGCATCTGCTGAGGGATGTCACTGATTACCCTGTTATCAAAAAGATTGTGAGTGGTCCAATATATGAGAATGATGATTTTGACTCACTATCATTCCCCGGTGTAAATCGCTGCACATGAAGGCCTGTGATAGGCTCAACACATGGCACAGCGATATAGGTAAATGTGGTATCAAGTGTTTGGAGCGCTATTTCAAATCACCAGAGTACCGAAACGATGTGCAAGCCCGAGCTGCCTTCGTGAAGTCACAATTACCCCACATCCGTGCAAGCGATCGCAAAGCTGTCTATCCTTTGATTTACAGTGATCCAGTGGTGAGTGCTACTGAAAACACTGTAACAATACCTCGACTCATCGAAGTCTACTATGATACAAGTGCTTTAAGGGTGCTTGGGAGTCCCCGCTCATAACTGCAATCTTTTTCTATCACGTTCGGCATGTTGGGGAAGGTGATATCCTTGCATTTGGAAACCCCTCAGGAGCACTGGCATTATGTGCCGCATCGGTAAGAACATGAACTGGGGTTGGATGAATTGTTTCATTACTGATCTGCCTCAAGGTTGAGCGTGCACTTGAGCTGTTCAAGACTGGGGAGAATTTGAAGGATGACGATGACGCTCAGGGAACTAGCACCTCTGTCGCCGTGCCCAAATGGAACAAGAATCAATTTGATCAGAAATGGGCTACCATTGCACGGATGTATGCCAGGTCAACGGAAAAAATCAACGAGAAAAAATGGAGGGTTCTGCTCAGCCTGGCACGCGACTCAATGCTCACAGACACCGTCGATTGTGAAGTGAACAAGGTCATTAGTGGCCTGACTGAGGACGATGAACTACTCCTGGCTGCTCGGGGTGATATTGCTATGTCAGATCAGGATGAGGACGAGGACGATTTGGAGTGAGCTGTCATTAATATATGGATAGTACAACACCATTAGATTTCCTAGCATAGACCGGCTATGATTCTGAATCGAAAGCACAATGTGTGTCCTGATTATCTATTGTTTGAGCCTATTGATCTATCTGTGCTTCGGGATGTCAGCTGGTGTGGTCTGGCTGGTTGCCTGGGAAGCATTCCAGCACCAGCACCTCATGTCTGGCACTGACAGGGTATCCTGTTCACAGACTCAAGCCTATTAGCCTAGCTGGTCTAGTGCTAGTATAAATAGACTGTTCTAGTCGTGTGCCAGGTGATATATACTTTTGCTGATGAGCCTAGCCTATCATAAACGATATTCTTTGGACGTCGCTGAGGTGATCGGACAGAATGGCGAGTGAGTAATAGATATACGAAGTGTATCTATGTACTGGCGTCGTGTGGGTATCTAAGGTTGAGGGGTGGGCGGAAGCCCGCAGTGCTTTCCGGCTCCAGACAGGGATGACCTGTGGGAGGAGCGTGAGCTGCTATCCCCAGATGTTAGGAGGGGTTTGCCGACGCATGCAGCAAACATGTACACATCCCCGCGTGATAGGAGGCAGGTGGTGTAGAAGTGATGTTGTGGTGAACATACCGGGTTTAGCCTCTGACTGGGGGTAGTGTTAGGTGTTGAAACTTGGTATTCACTTTCAGCTCCTTTGTTACATAACCAAGGTTCTAGATCATGATAACATAGTTGTCAGTCATTTCCACTCTTATATTGTTTCATCATTCACTATAGAAACAAGATACTTATGCCATTGGCTAGTATCTATATTCTACCGACTTCTTTGGTCATCCAGTCATGTTCTATGACTCATTCCTATCCATATACAATAGAGATCTATACAGGTACAAACAGTCCTGTAAAGTATTTAAGGAGAGCTCCCTCATGGTCGCTCTCCAGTTAGAATCTTATTCAACTCAGACAGTCAAGTTGAGTTCCCTCCTTCTCTGTCTTCCTCTAAAGACCCTCTACCTTGCAATACTCCATTTATCCTTGGTGAGTTCTTTCACCAAGGTCCATAACCTTTCCTCTCCCTATCAGTCCCTTGACTGGTAGGACCGTCTGCTACCTTGGAGGATGAGACAAAGGGATCTTTGCATCTCTTTATTAGATGCAAGAACTCTTGCTGCAGGGGGGGAATGGGTTGTATGTATGGCATGAGAACTTGGGCATGCCTGCACAGGTATATGAGAAAAGCATCACTTGCCCATTGTCCCTTCACTTTGACAATGTTGAAAGGGACATTTCATAGGAGGTATTTGAGGGTGGATCTGATGTGGATGCCATGGCCTTGGAGTGGGAAGAGTCTGGTGGCCACAAAGGTGAGGTTGAGCATTTTTAGAAATTGTGAACAGGTGAGAGTTTGTGCCCACCTTGGGAGCAGTAGGCAAAGAGCAGTGATCTGTCAGGGGTGGGGTTGTTTATGTTGAAGTGGTGGTTGAGAGTGTCAAGGGTGTCAGTTGGATCATGTTACGGCCAACCTGGGAAAGGGCAGGTGTAGAACCATTGGGACTGTGGTCTTAACCATGGACAAGATGGTGACGGGGCTTGATGATTGCAAGACGTCTACAAGGAGCCTACCTACTAGCGAGGTTCGGCGACAAGGGTTGCTACCGAGCTAACAGCAGCCAAGGGACTTCTGAGTTAATGGTGGACAAGGGAGTTCGCCTACGATTGAGGACAGACGACAAGGACTACCAAGTTAACGGTGGTAGCTCCCGCGTAAGTGGTTGTGACAAGGAGACTTCCCATTCAAGGGTTGTCGACAAAGAGTAAGAAGGTATTTAGAGGCTACCCTTGGGCCTGTATTGCAGAGTGGGAACAACGATGTATTCCAGAAGTGACGAGGGAACAAGGTAGGAAACGGTGAAGTAAACGGTAAGACTAGACTGAGGAGCATAGGTGCGACGAAGCGGGTTTATATATGTAAAGGACTTCAGGGTAAGCATAGAATGTGAAAGAATACTATGGAAGGAATCGCTGACTGAGCAAGTGAGATAAGATCACGTGAAATGCGATTGGAACGGACGGTGAGTCAAGGTATTGTAGTCAGTGATGAAAAGAAAAGAACATCCTAGTTGGGACTTATACCCATGTGTATGTAAGCAATAAGTCAAGGAGAAAAGCGTAGTCCAGAGTAAGTCGTAACATTACCCCCTTAGTAGACTTGAAGTCACCGACTTCAAAAATCTTTATAATCTCTGTAGGGCTCACCGGTCATGTTGGACATGGC
>JBBPTO010001974.1:0-12745 GCA_038094155.1 Pulveroboletus cf. aberrans
AGCCAGATGCCCAAGGGAGCAATCACAACTGAGGTGAGTTCGAGCAGAATGAAGGGATTAAATAGTGAAATGTCATGTGCGCGTCTAACTCCGGAAAACTCCGGTCCGGAGTTAAGCGAGAGTAAGCGAGGTTCATTAGGAATAGCTCGAGATGAGAAAGGAATAGCTTGAAAGAAAGAAAATAAGTCGTACGACTTTTGGAAGTCGTACGATGTACACAGAAATGGTACGATGTATTTGGGGCATATCCCCGAAATAGATAAATGCAACTCCGGAGCGGATGTAGTGGAGGACGCACGAAAAGAGGTCGGAGTACCATCGGAGTTGTACCGGAGTTGTACCGGAGTTATATTTTGACAAAGCAAATGTTTTTCGTTGTGCTGGGATGTCACATGGGTGTACCACTGCATGGAAGGGTCAAAGTCAAATCAAAAGAAGGATAATGAATCATGCAGCAACATGTCGTCACATTCCATGGGAGGTTCATGAGCAACTAGATGGAGGGCTAGCTGTGCAAGTACCATCTGCACAGCTTTCTGTTATTTCAGATGCATCAGGAAGGTCTACTAGGCCATCCTGAGGTAGTGCAAAATGCCCTGCCGATGCAAATCAACCATCAGTTGTCCACTTGGCAAAAAAGGCTCGTCAAGATGAGCTCTCTGAGCAGTTGGATGCCAATATCGTGCATCTTTTCTGTGTTGGTGGCATTCCACCATCGAAGGTGGACCTTCCAGAGTGGAGAACATTATGGATGCATGCTGTCCCCACATATTCGCCAGCCTCATCTTCAAAATTGGAGGAGTACCAGATAGCTGCAGAAGCTGCACTTGCACGCTCCTGACAGCTCAACCATTTGTGAACCTGTATCAATCTCAGCATTACCTTTGATGGTCAAACAACCCGGCATCTTGAGTCCATTTATACTATTCACATCATCACCCCTGAATGCCTTGTCTTTCTCTTCGATGGGAATGAGGCATCAGCTGAATCTCACACAGCAGATCACTTGTTTGAGATGCTCAATGAGGTATGTTGCATTCGTGAAACTTATATTTAGTATATCTCACTTGTGTGACCTTACAGATAATATGCCAAGTTGGACCAAAGTGCTTTTCTGGAATATGTTCAGATGATACTAGAGCAAAGGAATGGATGAGGGTGCCTGAGAAAAAGACATGTATCAAACACATCGGATAATGACCACTCCAGGAACATCAACCTGGTCAACCCAACAGTGAAATTTAGCTGGGAATAGAGTTATTCACCCCAGAAAATTGACACCATTGCGACCAAGACTATACTGTCCGCTGTGTGACAGCCTGGACATGAGCGCCTGACTAAAGGAATCTGGCGGGCTAGTGGCGGAACTACTGAACATCTGAGTACGTCCCAAAACCAAAGGTGAGATTGTCAATGAATCTGTCATTATTGAGCTGCCCGTCTTGTTCCGGCCAGAAAACATCGGGTTCCGCGTACAGACCTTCGTTATGCAACACGGAACCAATGTGCCAGGATCCCCTATGAACTGAAAAATGTGTACCGACCAGGTATTTGCTATTTGCCAGTATGGTGGTGCATGTATTGCAGAGTCAAACACACTCGCAACTTCAGACTAACAGTTTCTGCGCCAGCTTCGGACACAATTGATGAGCCGAACTCTCCCTCACCACCGTTACGTAGCCTACCTCCATAAACAGTCATGCACGTGTCCTTCAATAATCAAGCAACCACACAACCACCTCCACTGTACATGGCATCTGACATGCCAACATCAGATGAATTGAACGGAGGCTGGGTCACAAAACCAGCAGAACCTTCTGGCGCGATGAAATCGATCAGTACTTGCACCACCCGCCGGCTTGAATTTAGAGAGGAAGGCCACGACCGGGTCACATCCACTACTCCCCGAGGACACCTGTCGGAATCCAAGGTCCCATGAATCACAGTCCATTTGTAAGTACTTAGTCAAAGCTGTACTCACCAACATCGGCGTTCACCGTAGCGCAGATTACCCGTCTGAAGCGGATATCATAGGGCCAACCATCAAGAGGGCAAGATATTCAGTTCTCGTGGGAATCCACAAGATTCCTGAAATGTCATCTTTCTGAACAGGCTTGCGGTAGATGAGGAAGTTAAAATGGAGATCGCACTGGCATCGTCGACAGCACGATTTCAGAGTTCAAATCGTACGCGGCCATCCGAAACTGCCAACGAGACTCGGAATAACAGTGCGAATGCAAAGCAGGCAAATGGTGGCATTCGGATCGTAAGAAATCATTGTATACAACGCAACAAATATCTCCTAGAATCCGAGAAAGCAATGTCATTAGAAAATCAATGAAAAGCGTCAGAGTTCAACAAGGTCAGTGGGTAAATAGAATCCAATGTGACGTAGGAATCCGTGCAGGAGGCTGAGTACCTCCACTAGCCTCCGTGACATCAAGGCGTAATATACGAGGAAGTGTCAAAGGGACAAGCAAACAAAAAAACCCGGTGATATTGTTGGATGCGGAAGATAGAGCACTGGTATTAGCTATTTTCAGGGGGCAATGTGGATTCCCTTAGAGGAAGAGGGCACCAATCGCGACAGCAGCAATGCCAGCGGCACCAAACTGCGCAGCATTGGCAGATGCACCACCCGTGCTCGAAGTGCTGGAAGTGGACGAAGGTGCTGCCGTTGTGCCTGCTGCCGTTGTACCCGCGCTTGCACTGCGGATGTAATCAAATGACGTCATTTATAATTCCGAGAGTGGACTCACGATTGTTCTGCGGTAGTGGTAGCTGCGGCGGTGGTTGCTCCGGTGGATGCCGCAGTAGCGGAACCGCCAGCAACTGTACATAATAACATCAGCACGTACAAATCAAGGATGAATTTCCGACGTACCAGAGGTGATATTCACGCAAGAAGTCGAGGCTAAAAACTGTCAATAAGGACTAACACAGGATGATGGTAACATACATCCCGCGTTAATAGTGACGGCTGCGGTCTGCGCAACCAAGCCAGTACTATCACGGAGGGTGAAGCCAATGGATGTACCTATGCAAGGGTTCATTGAAACGTTCACCAACAAAGAGGAAGACATACCAGAGGCAATGTTGCACGTCCAGGTGTAAGAAGTGCTGTTGGTCGCGGGGAAGGACTCGATGGCAGAACCACTGGGTGTGCTACCCGGAAGCACGCTGTGTCACACTCAACTAAGCGAGGAGTTAAAGAACCAGGTTGAACGAATGAATACCTCTGCGGGGAGATAAGGACGCATTGGAACTTAGCAACGCGGGTGAGACATGTGTCATCAGACATACCAAGTAGTAGGGGGCTGAGGTGGAGCGAATAAACACCGAAGGGTGATGAAAATATGGGGGACGACGCACCGGTTCCTCCGACCCAGGACAGCAGGGTGGGTTGGCACTCGACAACATTGGAACTGCGGCGCAACGCGATCAGGACAGGTAAGGGTATACTCACACTGGTACAGATACTGACGGCGTGTTGATCGTGAAATTTTGTGCCAAGGTGGCGGCAACAAAGAGGAGGACGGAAGCGATGGTGACCTTCATTGCGGGCTGGTTGTGCTGGAGGGGAGACGGAACGGGTGGACCTGCGGAAAAGTTGATGAGAACTCCCAATTTTATGTCTCCGCCCAAAATAGCACATCCAACTTACGTCATCTGAATTGTGGGATGTGTCGGCTCTTGACAATAATATCTCTGTCGCGCCAGTCTCACTTGCTATAATCACACTGACGACCAGTGCTGTTTCAGTCGACTCAGGCATCAGAATGCTGGTCCAGCCTGGACATGGGATACGAGAGTAGTTACCAGCTCTCTCGTAAGCTATACGTGCGAACCGAAAAAAGAACAACCGAGTCGAGGACGTGATCGTTTAATAAACTCACGTCAGTCGTGGCGCACCACATGCACGTTGGTCACCAGCCCGTAATGGTCACTGACCCAATCCCCCGTCCCGACCTTGGCCCCAACCCCGACCCGCACTGGCTCTTCCACGTCCATCCCTCCCCGCGCAACCCACAAGATCTTGTCCAGTCGTCCGGCCGGATACTGGGACGGCGGCTGATATCCCCACGTAAACCCCTCCTCGTCCTCGTCCAATCCCCGCCACGCGTCCGTCAGCCCGACCTCTTCTGCGATCCGCACGTCCGACGGCCCGATCGCATTCATGTCCCCTCCCACGACCCCTCCAAGTAAGTTATACTCTCGCAGCGACTCCGCGATGATGCGCAGCTGTTCCGGCCTCGCCCGTGCCCCACGTGGAAGCGACTCCAAGTGCGTGTTGGCGATCCGCACCTGAACGATCCCGTCCGATAACCGTGCCGCATGCATCGGCGCCGGAATCGCCAGCTTCACGTCCACGAACAGCGCGTTGCGCGCCATCCCCGAGTTGCTAAAGTCGATCGTGAACGCTCTGCACACAGGGAGCGTCCGTGCGACCAGCGTGACGCTGCCGTACATCGCATCGTGCGGCCACTTCTCCGGAGATGAGGGTACGACCAAGAAACCCCGTCGCACCCACTCGTTGGCGAGGATGAGCCCGAACGCGGCTATTGACACTTCTTGCAGCAGGATGCAGCATGGTTCGGGCCGTTCGACGAGTGTCTTGCACCCGAACACATCCTGTTGGATGTACTCGAGTGCGGCGGCGAGACGCCTTTTAGGGGCTTTCGAAGCAAAGTCGACGTTCCACGTCAAGAGACGTAGAGAGGAGGGAAGGGGTTCTTTGACGCCTCGGGCGCAGTTGGATGTCTGTGCCCAGCGATTTTTGTGCATCGAGTAGCGCACAACACCGAGGGGTCGGGGTATATCCAGCATGTTTGGCCTGTCCCTGAGCTGGGCCGTCTGTTGTGTGTCGGAGGAAGAACCGGCGAGTTCAGATGGTGGGGAGGGTACAAATGGTTCATCGATATCGGTGTCAAGCATGGTTGGATAGTGGGTGGGCCAAAGTTTGGTTTAGATCGATAATCCCTTTGTTTACTCCGCTATTACTGCTCGAAGCTTGCGGGCAATTTGTGGGTGATATCCAGGAGTGGCTGCACGGTGGTTAGCTTTCTGTGGGTCGTCCCCCCGGCTCCACTAGCCCTTTTAATAACTCAAGATCTCTCTTTGATCAAGACACCCCGTTGGGCAGTCGAATGACCACCATGAGGCTGAGGTCCGATCGATATGGTCCACTGCCTTTCTCGTGCCTGTATCACGAGCATGAAGGTTGCCTCGTGTCATGGTTCTCGCCGCGCAGAAGATCGTATTTATTAGCAGGGTCTGAACAGATCGACGACGGATAGGCCGTCATCTGCTTTCTGACAATATACACATTACAGCTCATCTGTTTCCCGGCCGACGACGGTCTCAAGCTTCTCAGGAACGAACGCGCTGAGGATATTGGCTTTGATTTTAATTTCATCCAGCTTCGAAGGCGCCAGCGTGCGTTTACTTAGAATTGATCCGAGGCTAACGGTACACAGGTCACTTCAGAGCGCCCACGCAGTCTGCCGACTCACCGTTGCGACTCTTTTTCCACATAGTTCTCGCTGGTGTTGATGATCTTTTCCATCACGCGTAGATAGTGGCTAGATGCAGCACCAAGCGAATCTGATAGAGCCTTGGCCTCCTTCAAGATCGCACCACGGGCATCGCCCGCAGCCGCAAGGAACTTCTGAGCAATCCCATCAAGCTCCGCCAAACGCCCGGCCTACGGAATTAGAACTTGCGAGTGGTCATCAAAAGAACTCGCTTACCTCATCATTGAGACCACCGCCGACGGCGCGGTGAGTACCACAGCGCTCGTTAAGGAAGGCGACAAACGCCTCTTCAGTGCGTGGTGCTTGATAACTCTCGACCTCCTTGCCACCACGAGGGAAGAATTTGATGGTGGGGTATGATGAAACGCCGTAACGGCCAGCGATGTCCTTGTTCATGGCAGCATCGGCATCAATGTTGGCCACGATGCACTATGTGGCACCGTCAGCCGTGCGAGATGCAAAGTCGATAAGAGACATACGTTACTTTCCAGTTTGAAATCTTTGGCGACTAAAAATGTGCTGAGTCGCGACAGGCGTCCAAGATCATCATCGACGCACCCTCTTCATAAATCGGCTTGAGGTTCTTGCAGTGCCCACACCACGGAGCAGTGAATGTGACAAGAACGTCCTTGGTTTCATCCTGTATTTTTTTGAATACTCGGCGAGTCTACAGCATTGATAAAGCGAACCAGTGCGACGTCATCAAAGGTGTGAGCATCCAGGATCAAAGTTGCAGGTGGTGGCGGGGGTTTGATGTTTGACTTGACGCCAGACTTTGTCGAAACGCTACAAAGGTATAAACAACCGTTCCTAATTGGTGAGAACGCGTGCACTTACAATGAAGCGAGCGCATCGAGATCACGTCCACCTTCGTAATCAGAAACCTTGCCTTTCTCGTCAAACCATTTAAGAGCTGTGACGAATTTCAGCGCAGGTCCTTTGGCATTGGACCCGGATCACTCACTAGGATAGCCGCTGACGCCATGCTTTTGGCCTATGGGACGGCCTTCGCCATCGGCGTCTACCTTGGCAATGATGACCTTATCCTTTGCATGTGAAAATGCGTCTGCGAGCTCTTCATAAATCGGGGCAAGGTTCTGAAGAGAAGAGAGCACGTCACTCTAACGAAATGGAACAAAATGAGAAGTGACACACTTTGCAGTGACCACTTTCGAGTCATACGGCGATGAGTGGTTTGACTATCGAACGAAATGGTCCACACTTACCACCATGGTGCGTAGCTAAAGCAATGGAGTGTCAAACAAGCTGCCGCCATCAAACGGCTAGGACCTACAACTTGACGAGGCCAGGTTTGCCCTTTCCGATCACGGAATCGAAGTTTTTGGGTCCGAGCTCAAGTACGTTCGAGGCAGAAATGCCTGCCAACAATCCGGCGAAGAGTAACGAAAGCGAAAACCTCATGACGAGACGAAGGAGAATTGGCAACTTGTAATGACCAATGACCGTATACTAACGTGGAGGTGGGCTTAGTCAGCGTTGAATGCAACTCGAAGTTCCTTCTCCAAAACTTTGCATGGGGAGGGTTGAAAGGGCCTTCTGTAGGGTATCCTGTCTTAGCCACGCTCGGGCTTGGTAATGCACTTCAATTTTCTGCTCGCCTTTCGAGCCCCGGATTCCACCTCGGCGGATCAATCACATTAGAAGCGATCAGCCTCGTCGCCAACCACCCATGCGGATGATCTATCCGGCTCGGGGCGAGTCCGACTGTCCACTAGGTCGTTCTGACGCCATCGCGAGACGCGTACGCAGACCCGGATTCAGAGATAACCACGTGCGTCGTGGACGGGATCTCATCGGCCTTACTCAGCTATTTCTCATCCAACCCGGCCAGCTCAAGCATTATAAAACCTTTGTCCCCTTTCAGCGTCGCAAACACTTATTGAACTGATACCACCATCACCATGGTGTCCGATGAGATAGAACAAGACTACATCGAAGAGGAGGACGCCTTCATCGGCGAAGATGAGGTCCTCGCAGAAGTGCCGGACGACGACATACCTATGGAGGAGGAGGACGAAGCGGCCGATGAAGTCGGCGACCTCCCCGCAGATGACGAAGAGATCAAAAGCAACGCCCTTCAACATTTTCCGAACCACAACGGATCCGTGTTCGCGGTCTCGTGTCATCCGACGGAGCCTCTCGCCGCATCGGGTGGCGAAGATGACCTCGGATACATATGGGATATCACCGATGGTGAAGTCATCGTCAAGCTTACAGGACACACGGACAGCGTGTCGAGCACCGCGTTTAGTGCCGACGGTGAGATGATCGCCACCGGAGGGATGGACGGAAAGGTCAGAGTGTGGAGAAGAGTCGGAAGGGAAAACTATAGAACATGGGAGTTTCTCACCGAACTTCAGGGACCAGACGAAGTCATGGTGTGTCATCTTTCTTGTCCTTGTAACGTTCAATCAACCCAGACACAGTGGTTGCGATGGCATCCTCGGGGAACCGTTCTTTTGGCTGGATCAAATGATTCTACAGTATGGCTATGGCAATGTGAGCATCGACAACCACATGACCATCATCGCGTTAACACAAGATATAGTGCCCTCTGGAAGTACAATGCAGGTCTTTGCTGGTCACTCCGGTCCGGTGCAGTGCGGCGAGTTCACTCCTGATGGTAGGAAACAACGGCACAGTCTCTGGGGATACATCATCTGACCATCTGGCATAGGCAAGCGAATAGTGACAGCCTGTGCTGATGGAACGTTAATCTATTGGGACCCGCGTTCTCCAAATCCTGTTTTCAAGCTCTCCTCACATGACGTTCGTTTCGATTTGGGCGGTATCACTTCGTTGGCGGTCAACCCTTCTTCTACGTTGGCCGTCGTGGGAGGTGTCTCGGGCAGCGTTCGGGTGGTGAGTTTGAGCAAGGGAGAGGTTGTAGGGGCCCTTGGGGGACACGACGAGGGAGAGAGTGTCGAGGCAGTTCAGTTCGTCGACCTCTCTGGAACGGGAGGTGGCCCAGGGGCTGTCATGACTGGTGGCACCGACGGCAAAGCCTGTATCTGGGACGTCAGCACGATGCGTTTACGAGCAACTCTGGAGCATCAGGTTGGTCTTCGTCACAACCTATTTTCGTTCCGTCTGATCACTGCTCGTAGGACGCGATCACGAGCGTGATAACCCACCCAGCACCAAAGAGTCATCTTGTTATCACCGCCTCGGCAGACAAGACACTGAAGACCTGGGACGCCAGAACGGGGACACTGATCAAGGAACATATGGGCCATCATGGTCCTATCCTCGACACATCACTAGGGTTGCAGGGCTCTGTGATTGTGAGCGCGGGAGATGACGGTGTGTGTCTCGTATTTACGACCGAGCCAGATGAAGAGCCGTAGTATACGCTTCAAGACTCGGCTTAGCTCGTACTAGAGGCGCTATGTTGGCAGGTATACTTTGAACATGTCTGCGTTTACGACGTACCCGAGGTGCTATCATATGCAGAAGCGTGGCAATGGCCTCATCCGTTCTCAGCATCTGAAGATGAGACTTAAGTGGTACTAGGGTTACTACATCCCGCATGTAAGTGAAACGTATGGTACAGCATACATCATACTTCTGCGCATGGGTGGGTCTCTGAAACAAAGACGGTTTTCATTTTCATCGCCGAGTCTCTGTTCAAGTCGAGCGCAGCCGCAGTCCATTGCAAATCGAACGTTATGATCAAGCCGACTTGGCTTAGTTCAGGGCACAGTCACAGGCGACTTTTCTCTCTTAAAGAACGGCCTGTTCTCTCGAATGGTAAAGTCTTGCTCACTTTGAAACATATTTTTTCTGCCCCTGCAATAATCCCATACTACATACACATGCATGGATCATGTCTTCTGCTCTGCAGTCGACACTAACTCACCTTCAGTTCAATAACTATCTGACTCGTATGCTCATCCCCATTGATCTGAGATTAGTAATAAGACCTTATCGAATCCATTACAGTTTCTGTACTTATAGCTGTTGGATATGATTACAGTGAGTACTTTATGATGTTAGTTCTGTGCCACAATATGACTTGGATGTGCTGACTTCTACATGCTCAGTCCTTACTTTTTCAAAAGAGGTATGAACTCACACTCTTTATCATTATCCACAAGTCCTCATTCAATGATTATTCATGTAGATTGAATACATCTGGGTGAGCAGGCAATACCATTTCAAGCATGTACTTCATGACAAAACTATAGTTAAAACCCTGGAGCTGGGTGTCAACTTCATTCATTGTTGTATGGACTAGACTTGCTGTCAGTGATATTTGTCATGAATTGAACACTGTTACAGGTTCGTTATGCTGGCATCTGTTTTGTCACGTGAGTCTATGATTGTTGTAACAGAAATAATGCTGATTCACAATAATTGGTCAGAACAAGTGTACTCTGTATGTATACCAGTGTCAGTGGTATTAAAATGGAGTACTAATCAAATTGGGGTTGTAACTAAGTTGGAAGCAGTTTTCTACCTGGCCCTGTAAAGGTATGTATTTTCCCTAAGGTGTTGTAATTAAATGATGTACTGAAGTACATATACATACACCCATAGATGTATGTACTATCTAGTCTGTCTTCATCTCCAGGTTCTAACACAATTGATGTTAATCACACAGTTGTATGCAAGTTCACATGAAGCTTCTCCTGTCTACTCATTTCATCAATGGCTGCAAGGTGAAATAACAAATTACATTGGTTCATGGGCATACATTTCCTTTCTTTTTTCAGCAGACTGTGAGTTTGTTAGACAACACTTTCTTTTTAAAGGGTCAACTTCTGACAGAGACTGCAGTTATAATGGTCTTGCGTGTATGGGCAATGTACAGCCAGTCAAAACCAGTCCTTGTCACTCTGCTTCTGCTGCTTTTCCTGGAAACCATTTTCACAGTCATTGATTATGTCATAGAAATGGCACCAACAAAGTGGCAGATAATGAATGGCAGATATTTTTGTAAGTGAATATCTAGATAAAGGAGCATGATAATCAGCTCACATGAACTACAGCATCCACCCAAATACTGAACTTTACATTGTGCTCCAAGTCAGCCAATTACACTGGTGCTCTGAACATATGGAGCAAAATAGCCTTAGTTCTTCAAGTTACTCAAATTGTAGCTTTATGCATGTTTGTAGTCATCCAATTCACAAGGCAATTGCTCCAAATACATCACAAGACAAGGTGGCAGCAGCTCAATCAGTGTATGGAGTTGCTGGTAGAGCAGGGAATCATCTACTTCTTTGTGTATGTGGTCCATCTCTCCTAGTTGGGTTCTGGTTGACAGAGCAGCAAACATCGACCAAACAATGTTTTACATCACACCAACAGCATGCTCCTGTCACATATTGGAACATTTTTGAGATCTGTAGGAGTGTCTATTAGCACTGAGTGGCAGATTGGACTATTGACCATTATGGAATATGTGCCTGTATTCACCTTGACACCACGATTCATTATCAGCATCCGGGAATTGCATGCATGTAGTGTTTATCGAGGGCAGAGTAGTGGGATTGACTCTGGATTTGGTTTATCGTCTGGTCGTGGTGCTGTTGGGACAATGGTATTCGCGGACATCGGGCAGAATGAAGGTGTGGAGGATATCGAGGAGGGACCAGAGGAAGTCGGGGTGGTAATGACAGCCAGGGACATTGGGCAGAACGAAGGGTCGGAGGATATTGAGGAAGTACCGAGGGAGGTCGGAAGAGCTTAGCCAGTGTAAGTGGAATTGGCAAATGCAT
The DNA here is from genome assembly GCA_038094155.1 of Pulveroboletus cf. aberrans. Taxonomy (NCBI): domain Eukaryota; kingdom Fungi; phylum Basidiomycota; class Agaricomycetes; order Boletales; family Boletaceae; genus Pulveroboletus; species Pulveroboletus cf. aberrans. The sequence goes on from JBBPTO010001974.1 coordinate 11,279, forward strand.
TGAAGAGCAGAGAGCATTTCACGTTTGAAGAGTAGATGGAACTCACTGACGTACCTTATCAGCATCCTAGGCGATGGGCTTTTGACTCTGTAGTGACTTGTTGTAGATTCGGAGGGATACAACGTAAAAGTGACATGTCCAGTGTTCGGTGTTCGGGGCAACAATTGAACTTGAAATGAAAATTTGAGGGATGATGACATACAACATGTAGGAAACTTTGGGTGATCCTTGACTCGGACGTGCTCCGAACTCTGCGCGACTTTGTTACGATCTCCTTCTGGTTCGGATGCCACCCAATACAGTCGAGACGTTCAAGGTAGATACGGGGGTGGAATCAATCTAGCTTCGGCTTGTTCAGGTTGACACTGTCACGATGAGTGTGGGTGTGCGATTTGCATACGTCGGACAGAACGGAGGCAAAGGAAAAAGAGACATCAGGTGAAATTGACAATTCGGTCGGTGGAATCAGTGCACATAAAAATGCGCCAGTGCGTCGAACGACCGCTGGAGGGCCGAAATGTTGCTTCTAACCCTGAGTACACGATATCATAGCATCAGGGTGATGAACGACTTCAAGTTGTGGTTAGATCAACCGAGTAACACTTGCCAGGGTGAGCATAGGACTCGCCAAAGTAACGACATCAGAGGCTCGCATACCTGGGCCATTAGTGAAGAATTCAGAATACAACGCAGCTTGAAGCTTCAAGTCAGAACTGCAGCAGGCGCTACTCTTACATTATCCAAGGACACCTTCATCGGCGAAGAATGAGGTCCTCGCAGAAGTGCCGGACGACGACATACCTATGGAGGAGGAGGACGAAGCGGCCGATGAAGTCGGCGACCTCCCTGCAGATGACGAAGAGATCAAAAGCAACGCCCTTCAACATTTTCCGAACCACAACGGATCCGTGTTCGCGGTCTCGTGTCATCCGACGGAGCATCTCGACGCTTCGGGTGGCGAAGATGACCTCGCGTACATATGGGATATCACCGATGGCGAAGTCATCGTCAAGCTTACAGGACACACGGACAGCGTGTCGAGCACCGCGTTTAGTGCCGACGGTGAGATGATCGCCACCGGAGGGATGGACGGAAAGGTCAGAGTGTGGAGAAGAGTCGGAAGGGAAAACTATAGAACATGGGAGTTTCTCACTGAACTTCAGGGACCAGACGAAGTCATGGTGTGTCATCTTTCTTGTCCTTGCAACGTTCAATCAACCCAGACACAGTGGCTGCGATGGCATCCTCGGGGAACCGTTCTTTTGGCTGGATCAAATGATTCTACAGTATGGCTATGGCAATGTGAGCATCGACAACCACATGACCATCATCGCGTTAAGACAAGATATAGTGCCCTCTGGAAGTACAATGCAGGTCTTTGCTGGTCACTCCGGTCCGGTGCAGTGCGGCGAGTTCACTCCTGATGGTAGGAAACAACGGCACAGTCTCTGGGGATACATCATCTGA
>JBBPTO010001975.1:0-12743 GCA_038094155.1 Pulveroboletus cf. aberrans
ACAGCGATACATTCCCCCTTTGGAAGGCGCGCTGATGCGTCCAGAAGGGCTGCCGTGACGGCGAGAGCTTCAAGATAAAAGATTGAAGCGCCATTGGAATTGAAGATCTCTTGGGCTGGTGCCTGATAACCTAGATGCAAACGTGGATACCAGAATGCCAGCCCAAGAGGTGATGCATCGCAATAAACACGAAGGAGGGAGGGGGGGAGGTCATGATATGACCAAGAGACCGACCGTAGAAAGTACACTCCATCCGAATGCTCCAACCATTTGACAACCCAGTTTAACTCTCGCTCAACAGCCCGATTGACCCAAAGAAGTGCTCGTTGATGCAGTTTCCCGGCCGTTTTGCGATATAAGGCACAAAGACCTGGACGCAGATGAGGATAAACATTGAGTCCCCAGTTTAAATGACCTGCGATACGCTGAAAGTCGCGAAGTGGATGACGAGTCCCATGAACGCCAAATTTGCGAAGCGCCACAATTAGCTGCTCCTTGGAATCCGGGATCATGTGGACTCGCATGAGATTCGGATCAACGTCGAACCCGATGATAGGAAGTTCATCCCCAAATATTTGTTTTTTCTCTTCATGCGGCAAACCAAGGTAATCCCAGAGTTGAAGAAGTCGAGTCAAATTCGAAGGCAAGAGCTTGCCGTACCGGCCATAGAAGGCAAGCTCCCCCTTTTTCTGGGGTGAAAAGGAGTCGTCGACATATATATAGAGATAAAGTATTAAGAGCTTGATGACTGCGATCCAGATGACGAGGGACATGAAAGCGTGAAATATACGTTGGGACGCACGTCCCCCGAAGACGTTACAGCGATCGACATAGCGTTTGGTCTGGAAAGAAACGATTTGTTTTATCTGCCAAAGAGGATGCATGGGCATTTGCCGGTACGCTTCAGCAACATCCGCCTTCCATAAAATGAACGTCGAGTCGGGATTATGTAGACGAAGAAACCGAAGGGCATTCCCGAGATCATGCACATTGTCGAGAGTGACCCCAGCGATGTCTTCTCGGGAGATCATGTTGTTAAGGGCATATTGGCCAGCGCTGTGGTCGGTGACCAGACGGAACCGCTTTGGTCCCGGTTTCGGTACAGCATGAATAGGCATGCTGTACATTCCTGGCAGCAGATCCGGTCTAAAGGCCGGGGAGTATCGCCCCACGTCTACCTCTTTGTCAATTTGAGCTTGAAGAAAGCTCGCCTCTTCATCTGATTTGGGCACACGTTGTGAGTTGTCCCATATAAGGGGCCATTCGCCGAAATGAGTATCCGCCCATGGCCAGAACCCTTCACGAAGTCCGCGACATACAGATTTAACAAACGGTTGATTTGGATGGTCGGAAAGCAAGGCTTCAAATCGATCGACATTAATAGGAGAAACAATGCCGAACAGATCTGAGTGTTCACGAATTGTGCGGAGGGCTTCAATATTCTGAAATTCCGAAGGTGGTGGTGCAGGTAAAGGGTCAGCAAATTCAGTCCATCGAACAGTTCGGCTCCGGACCGCCGTCTTCGAATCCCAAACCATTTTGCGCTTGAATTTCTGACTCTTACTGACCTCCAGATTGAGCTGACGGCTCTGAGCACTCCGGCCGTCGATGATCTCCTCTGCAGCCACGACGGTCGCAGACGTGCTCGTATGGGCACTGAGATGTTGACCGGTGACAGGTGCCTCGATTCCAGTTGTGGCAGGGGTCTCGGCGTCCAGAATTGGGAGCTCGTTTGTCCGCCCTCCGAATGCGAGCGACTCCATCTCCGGTATTCGGACCCATCCCAAAAGAGGTAAGGAAGGTTGTTCGCAAGTCGTCGAACTTGGCAAAATCAGAGAGGCGTATGTGCTTCTGATTTGCCGCTCTGAGTCGGATGGCTTTGTCAAGGTCGATGACGCGGTGGTGAAATGATGGTTGGATAGAGGCGAAGAGACCTGACATAAACGTTTGGTAGGATAGATATTCGTTGTATCGCCCTGGAAGAGCAAACGCGGTCGCTTGAATGGTCTTTCCAAAGGCAACGATCCATTCTCCATGAGATCGAATCGCCTTGGAGCATCTAGGAGTTCAGACTGAGATCTGGAAGAGGTCACCAACATCGTGGGATTGTTTGGTGTCGACATCAGTGGAATAGTGTGCCCCGAGAACCTTGGTAAGGTCAACAGCTTGCCCTTTGACGATGTTGACCCACTGGTCATACGGGAAGTCAGGACAGCCTGGGGACAAGACGATCTTCCGGGCAACGTAGCTGGGATCTGAGGCCCAGTCTTCGAGCAGCTCCAAGGTGTGTCGCAACTCAGGATCGAGTTGACTGCGGAGAAGAGATGTGGTTGATCTCCAGGGGAACAAATCTTCGTGGACCGCTGTCCTATGTTGTTTCGCCGCCGGTTCTCCCTCACGGCTTGGCAATTCCGATCCATCTCTTTCTCGGGCTCCAAACGCTGCAGCAACGGTCGGCTCCCCATCCGGGAGAGCAGCATGGGCAGACGTTCCTCTTGATTCCGAACGTCTTTGGTCAGGCTTGCCGTCCTGGTCGAATTCATCGAGCATGGAGAGATAGGCCAGAAGAGCCTTGAGGAGCTGATGGGCGGTGACTGGAGTCTCTCCAGAAGTGAGGGCGGATTGGACATCGATGAAAGCTTCCATTTTCGAGATATCTCCCCGACGATACTGCTCGACGACTCTAAGTGCTCGCTCAGGCGGTCCTTCAGTGGTCGCCTCACCCCCTGATCCGGACGAAACAGTTTCTGATGACTCAGGGGCATGCTCAGACATGAGGGATGATGAAAGTTGAAAAGTTCACGAAATTGAGCAAGACGAGCGACTAGCGAGATGATGAGGGCTTGTCATGAAAGAGGGAGCCGGATCACCCAACGACTTACCTAGCGAGACGATGAGGGGCGATAGGAACGAAAGGTCGGTCGTCATCCCCTATGTCTCGCCGGCGGAGTTGGAAATGAGGAGGTGGCAATGCTGTGGCTGGCGAAGGCGAGGCGCGCGAACAGCGACCTTGACCAATTAGCCTAGTGTAAACAAGTTTAAACGCTAAATAACGGGGGCATGGGGGAAGGGCACGTGACTTTGGGACTGGGCCGGGGCGCGCGCACACATCTCATTCCGGACAAGTATTCTATAGTACGCCACACCGCATGAATCAACCGCATAATGTTCTCTACAATGTGCATGCTTCCGAATTCCATGTACAGGTAACAGATTATTGAATCTAAGTCCCAAGTCGCCCGTAGGATTCTCGCCGCAATGAAGCTTGGTCGTAACAAGATGGACCGTTACTGGAAAGCAACCGATGACTCATACATTTATCGGATTGCTATGGGTAAGTACTAGGCATCCACTGAGATTTTTTCGTGGCTGAAGCACTGTTTAGTTCTCCATCCTGGCTTAAAGCTCAAATATTTTGATGAGCGCAAGTGGCAAGAAGAGTGGATTGATATTTAGTACGGGAGGAATGGGTTGATCGCTATCGTGACTCAGACCACCAAGATGGCCCGTCTGCCACTATGGAAGTCAAACCTGAGCCTCTAAAAAGCACGGTTCGTAGGATGCTTCCATGTGACAACACTTCGACTGACGAATATTGTCATGAAAAGAAGTCCACTGATGTATATGATTTTGGAGACATTTCCCTGGTGCAGACTCATTGGCTCGACGAGCTCGATGAATACTTACAAAAGCCCATTGAACGAGTTCAAGACCCACTTGAATGGTGGGTCAAAAACAAGGTGACGTACCCAACCCTTTCGCGCACGGCATTGGACTATCTCAGTGTTCCCAGTAAGCCTACATTTGAATCATTGTACATAGATTTTGCTGACAATATTGTGACAGCAACCTCAACTGCCGTCGAACGCGTGTTCTCACAAGGTCGACAGCTCCTTCATTTCACGCGCAATAGCTTGTCTGGGCGTTCTATTCGCGCTTTTCTGTGCCTCGGTGCTTGGATCCGGCATGACCTCATTTCACTGAATGACTTCAAGACAATTCTTCAACATCATACCCAGAAGAGAAATCTTGAGGCGGACTGAGTGCAGACTCGGAGAGCTACTAGTAATTACTTCAAAAATACCACGAATACTTACTATTATTGAACCTATTTCACACCGCGGCAATGTCGCGGTGTCCCTTTGACACCGCGGGTGAAGTGCTGATACCGCGGGTGACACTGTTCGGTATCGACACCGTACCGTGGCGGGTACGGTGTTCGCGGGTACGGGTGCGGTGTTGGCTGGGAAACCTGCGGTGTCACCCGTGACGAACCCTACGGCCGACTGGGACGTACTCCTCGTGCTGTATGATAACCACACGATGGATGATGAGATGCTTATCGACGGCGACCGAAAAGATGTTATGCGAATGGTACAATAGGTACTTGGGCTCGATAAATCCGTGCGGCCAAAGTGGTATTTCAACATACATGACATGTGGCAGCCGGACGCGTGACCAGATGAGCGGGCGAGCAACCCGAACGTCGCATCCCCCGCGCTCTCTAGAGCAATGACTGAGGCATATATTCAATATGGAAAGGAGAGGACGCTGATGTTCCACGGGAGGCTAGAGAACGGTTGATCTCACTCAGCTGCCGATGGAATTGTAAAGATACAGCCCTATGGAGATACTCATCGAAACTTTCCAGTGGGACCTGATTCGAAGCTGGTATCACAACACCAGACATGCAGCACCGACCAGCATGAGTGAATTTGTTATAACTGCATGACATGGGCGTTCGATTATACAGTGTTGACTCCAAGCCATTCAGCAATATGTCAACCAAAATTCTTTATTCGCTTCTAGTAAGTTACTTCTTTCCCTTCGCCTTGGCGCTTGCCTTAAGCCGAGAGCGAGACACTTTCGAGTCTCCGGCGGGTTCGGGAGGCTGTCAAAGGCCGGTAAATGCTGTTGTAGCATTGTGAAGGAAAAGATACTCACAGGAACAGGTATCTTGCGAGTCATGGAACGAGTTGTTCTTTTCGGGGCCTTGTCTCGGAATCAGTAAAATTTGCATTTTCAATGCAACAGACGATACATGCCATGTTTGATGTATTCGCTGTCTCAGCCTTACGATACGCACGTGTTTTCGCAGGGGATGTCGTAAGGTGATCCACTGTGCCAGGGATGCCATCAGGATATCGTTGATTCTCAAGGTCGGTTTCCGGTTCTTCAGATTCGACACCCTGAGTGGTGCGCTCGTCTGAGTCTTCTTCTCCATAAGCAAACTTCTCGTCAATTTCCGCACGGTATCCTGCCCTGCTTAGCCCATCTGTCAATAGTAATTTCGCCATCTAAACAGTCTTATTTAGGCTCAGGGATAGAAGAGGAGTTATGTGGCTTACCTGCTGAGCGACACATTCTGCAGTTCCTTCCGGAGAACGAAAGAAGGAATGGGGTTCCACGGTTATACCAGAAATGTTTTGGACAGACAATTCTAAGGCATATAAGAACTCTGGCGAAAATCCTGTGCAATCATCATTGATGATAGGAGTTGGGGAGATCTTGAGGTGTTTGCCAAAATCGCGCATTGCACCAGGGGTAAGTCGAGGTTGTCTACGGTTGCAGGTAGACACCTCGAGGGCAGGTGGTTCGTCGGGAAAATGGAGGAGAACAAACCAAATATCAATGCTAAGTAGCACCCAAATTGGCTTGTTGTCGAATTGAGACTTGGAGTATTCTACCTGTGCGGCAATTTGGTGGACGTGCGGGAGGAATTCTTCGACAAAATCCAATTTCTCAACCCTTCGCTTTCCAAACCAAGTACGCCTTTTGCCTGAGGCGGGACTTGGTTTTACCTCCCATATAAGAGGAGGGCATACGCAGCCGATCTTTGCCTCCGTGGATGATTGAGGAATGCGAGATTGAGTCAAGCGGATGCTAAAGTCAGGTACCCGAAAATCCTTTGCCTCAGATGACCTCAAATAGCTTTGAGGAAAGGAACCCAAGCAGAGGTTTTTGAAATCGGCGGCTGCGACGTTTGCAGTCATGCAAAAGTTGACAAGGATAAAGCCTAGTGCCCCATAAAGTAAGCTTTCATTGCCCCTGTCCTCACCCGCACACACTAGTAGTGCTCGCAAATGACGGAAAAAAATTTCTCCAGACAAGAAAAAGCCTATCTAAACACGAAGATAGTGTTCAGTGAGAAATTAAGACGATAATTCATTTATCCGAACTGACAACTCACCAGAGAATCTGACTCTGAGCTCGAAGAAGCCATGCAAACGTCAAGTTTCAGCCGGATAGGTGTATTGCTGCAGAGTGTCGCGTTGGGATGTAGCGTATCAGATGGGTACGCACCCGCTGCAGACCTTTATAGTGTTATAACATCATTGTCGGAGTCAAGCTTGACAATAAGGGAAAGCCGACTATGGTGGGTTAGCTGAGACGGAAAATAATGGTATCCTGTCAATGTCAGGGTGGTCCACAGTGTCAGACGAATACGACCAGAAATCACTCGTCAACCCATTTTTCCCCATTGTTCACCATCTGATTGTCTTCTTTAAGTGTACCATGGAGTCTTGAGAGCCCATACATCAGCCACGTGATCGCGCTTTGTTGGTAACAGACTTATATAAATCTCGACGTTCAACGTTCAACTCAAAACCTTGCCACCATCGCAAACCATTGGCCAGCTATGCTTAGCCGGAAATTGATGACAGAGTCTCCGGAGCTCGAAGAGCAAGTTACCTATTCCGAATATTATCGGATCGGAGTCCGTACAGTTTTCTTCTGGGATTGATTGTGGCTCACATCATTCATGTAGGAATTTGACGAGCGTTACGCCCCGCGACGTCCAATGTACCAACTCCCGGACGAGTTCCGCGTCACCGAGTCTAACACAAAACCACCACTGATCCACTTTGCAATTCCCATCGACCTCCCTCGCATCTACGAATATGCGGATGTGCACGGGCTCACCGAGTATTGGCCCCAGTTTCCCCATCTAGTGTCGCCCGTGACGCCGCTCCTCGTAGTTGAACACTTGTCGAAACACGCTCAGTACCAACTCGATTTCGGTTGGCCGTTTGGACCCACGGCCGACTGCGACGTACTCATCACACTCTATGACAACTACACGATGGACGATGAGATGCTTATTGATGATGATCAGGAAGACGTTATTCAAATGATTCAACAGGCACTCGGGCTCGAAAAGTCCGAGCGGCCGAAGTGGTACTTCGATGTACATGAAAAGTGGCGGCCAGATGCGTGACACAGATGATGACGGCGACTAGGTGAGTGACTTAGGCATCGGAATGCTTGCATCCTCCGGAGCAGTGACTGACGCAAATGCTTTACACAGCACTTTGCACAAAAGTGGCGATTATATGCTGTAGGGCGTTAGACAAATGCGTGCAGTGGTCGACCTCATGTTCCCTCTATGGCCTAACCAACGTCCTTTTTACCTTCTCTGCCACTGGCAGTAGACTTTGAAGTTGTAAAGACCATTGTACGTAGTTATGATGAGGAGAGATACGTTGTGAGTACTAGAGCATGCAAATGGACCAAACGAAACTTCAAGAGTCTGGTGACACGGAGTAAACTGCCTCTGAGCACCGTGATGGTCTAACGCTTCGCCTGCGCATCGGAAGATACAGAGGAATTGATTGTCGGAGTCGGAGTGCATTTGTAGCTAATGATCAGATTTACGTAGTGGTGCGACTGGTTGAAAAACACCGCACCAGCAACAATGATGGTCAGCGAGGTAAATCATCGCGACCCTGTTCAGTGCAGTGGAACACCTGTCGAGATATGCTCACTACGAACTCAAGTTCTGGTGGCCTTTCCGAGCCACGGCTGACAGTGACGTAATCCTGGTTCTGTATGACAACTACACGATGGAGGACGAGATGCTCATCGAAGAGGACGAGGAAGATGTCATCCAAAGGGTACAGAAAGCGCTTGTATTTGACAAGACTGTGCGACCGAAGTGGTATTTCGATTTCTACGACCCATGGACACCAGAGTCGGACGAGGATGTTTAGGTGGGTGTTTCCCTGCGTTCGGTTTGCCTATCAGTCATAGTAACCTGCGAATATTAGTATGACACGCATAACAGATTTTGATGTTATCGTGCGGGTGATCCCCTCAGCATCACAACAAAGATGGACATCGCATTATTGTCAAATTTCCTTCTTTGTATACTTGGGGTCCTTAATGGGGCGATTCCTGTCGCTCAACCTGTCAGGCTTGTATGTACAGTGACATTTTCATGCCATGTCATACGCATTCGGAACCCCTTGCGATGCCTACGATATCACCAGTTCTGTCCCAGCGTGTATAAAGTGTGACTACTAGTACTTCCCGACAATCCCTATCTTCTAATCGCCTCTACATACCACACTCAGAATCGTCTCCTGTTCCGGGGAGGCACTTCATTCAAGTTGCATTTCCATTCCGAGCCCCCCGCGTCAACCGCATTTGATCAGTGACAACGGACGTCTCCAGAACACCAATTTGTTCCGACTTCCTTGTCTCAATGGGATGACTCTCGACTAATACAATGCCATGATATCGTTCACACCGGTATTGCTGCTCCCAAGCCGACAGTTCCTTCTTAGAATGAGAAAGGCACTCACTGATAACCCTGTGACTAGCTTGGGTTTCCGTCATATGTGCTGGAAATGAATCAGAACTAGGTCGTCATCCTAGCCGTAGTGATAGTACCACAAAATTTCGTGAGATCCCAGCTGGATGGACTAAACACGCGTGCTGAATGAAGGTGGGTTAATGACCACGATTGGGCACACTGATTGGCCGGAACACAACGTTAGCGCGTACCGCCAAGGCAGCAGAAAGGGATGAACGACAAGTAGGGAACAGCACGGGTATACCCCCGGGTATCCCCACCTCTACCCGTACCCGTACCCAGCGCGGGTAAGTACCCGTCACCACGGGTACGGGTATACACACGGGTCTGCCTATGAGATACCCTCACCCGCACCCGTCGCGGGTCCACCTACGGGTACCAGTTGAGTCACATTACGCCATAGCCATCTACCTTTCCAGCACCTGTTCGAGGTACTCTGAGAAGTTCGTTGGCGACGTAGAGCTCCTTCGTCGAGATGAAGTTGATCTCTAATGTGTACACACCGTGATAGAAGAACTGGAGGGAATAGCGCAGGCCGAGCGCATCACACGTGTCTGCAAGCACGCGATCGAATCCTTTCAGCTGGTCCAACAACAGCTCGAGCTGAACACGGCCCATGTGGACATACTCAGTACTCGTGTGCGAGTCCGAACCCAAGGTACCCGCCATTCAGAAGCATAGATGGATTATTCGCCAGACGGACGAGTGCCGCCCTGATTCTCTCATGGGACTGTGACTGGGGAACGGACAACGACGGTGGCGGCAGGCGGAGCAAGTGGGCCTGCTTGCAGTAGAGATTGCAGGTGAGGGTCACACGATACCCGGACGTGACGGACAGGAACTGTCGCACCCTGCTTGCCCCTGCTCGCTCACATTCGGTTGGTGCCATTTGTGCATTGTCCTTTTGACAGCATCGTCGTATTATATCCGCTGCGTCACTTCGAGTTGTGTTGTTGTCGTTGTGCTGTGGTCACAATGATGGCCATCCCAGGCCAGCGTGTGTGGCGATGGGCAGTGGGTGTGCAAGGTGATGGTAGGCGCACAGTACTGCCTTACATAATTGGCAAATACCCGCCCTACTAGGGTACAGGTACGGGTACGGGTGTCTGAACACTGTACCCGTACCCGCACCCCGCGCGGGTGAGGGTATCATACCCCCACGGGTCACTCCTACCCGTGCAGTTCCCTAACGACAAGAGGAAAGAGAAAGAGGATAGTGACGGAGATGCCTATGAGGGCAAACGCAAGAGGGGATTTACGGGTCGTCGGTGACATAGTCTCAGTGCTCTTTCCATAGTATCTGCAGATGATATGCCCTGGGGCATCAAACATATACTGGTAGGGTCGAACTCATGTTTCTGTAATATATAAGTTCACATTACTTTCCCAGTGGAGTTTGGAGTGGTGAAGAACACTATATGTAGATGATGCAGTAGAGAAAGCATCACATACTTGAAGGCAAGTAGAGCATACAAACCTAGTATCAGGTGATACTTCAAGAGATGGGCTCATGAGTTACTTTGGTGCCTGCTGACTCCCAGACTTATACAAAACTGGACAATCATGCTCCCACCCACAAATCATGGATCTACTTTTGGACACCAATGTAGGATGGACTGCTTTGAGGAAGTTGTGAGTTGTGTAGTACCTCATGAATGATCAATTGATTAAGAACAAGAGTCAAGGCACCATGGTCAGCATGGACACATACATCACCTGCTGAGGCCCTTGGTGACTCACCATGTTGCACATTCCAGTACCATCTCAACTTTGGTAACCACATGCCCCACTTTTGTATCACTGAAGCTGGTTGCATGAGTGCAAGGAATTACTGTGTGCCCTGCCCTGACCTTTCACCTTCCAGCGATGCATGCTGCTGATTGCTTCCATGTCATGCATGAGCTCACTATTGTGTTTCAGCAAATGTATGCTGAATGATATTTATAATGCAAACACAGCTTGTCCGTCTGGGTTGGTGGCAATGATGACCAGCATCCCAGTGATAGTTCTCAGTTCTGTATGAAATAATGGAAATGTAGTCAGGATATTTTGCTTGTCTGGAAGTCCTGTTCATTGGGCATATCTCCCTATGTGACATTGCATAGTGTGTGTACTGTCTGTGGCAGTTGAGGTGAACAAGGATCTCAGGCTGAAATGGGAATTGTGTGCTGTTTCTGTTCTTGGGACAGATATACCCCATAGGATATGAAGGAGATCTCAAGAAGATCCTGTGAGAAAACTTTGGGTGATGTACTCAGTTGCAGCTTAGAGCAAATGAAATCATACTCTGCTGCACAATATTGCTCTGGCACAGGTCCAGGATAAGATAGATGGTAGAGGATCATTCCATAGGATAGGGTTGTATGTAACTCAGAGCTGAGCAAACATGAATGGATTGAGTGAATGCACCTTGAATGGAAAAGACCAAGATGATAAGGTATGACAGAGTTGTTCAATCCCACATGGTCTGCATAGAATCAGTGTAATTTGCAAACCATAATGATGTTATGTGATTGTTGTCATTCCCACAGACTTGGACAATGCAAAAACTGCAGGTGATTTTGCACATGCATAGTGAACCTGCAGATATAGCAGTTCCTGACAAATCCTCAATCAATATGGATGTATATGACTTTTTAACATGACCACCAAGTGTTCAACATGAATAGACTTGGGTCACTGAGTCAGGTGGCAACTTGTGCATGCTGGCATTCTCCAAACTCAGACAGAAGGGGTGTGCACATCTAACTGCAAGCATGTGCATGTAAGACATTCAACACCTGGGATTTACTCTATCAGTGACTGACAATCACCCCATATCTCTCAGCAATTGTCATAAATACATGAACTATAACAGAATCAAAATGTTTCTTGAATTGAGAACTGCACAACCAGCACAGGTTCAATGATCTGATGCTTGATTCCAGGGAGTGGTGAGACATTGGACAAACTGCTGCAACTGATGCAAGGACATGTCATGAATCCCATCAAGGCCACTAGGTGTAAGCCTAGCAGCTCACTGGCATTTTAGCCACATGCCATATCATATATATCTTCACTGATCACCATAGAGATAGCAGAATCACTCTTGTACCCATACATCTTAGTTGCCCTACAGAGTTTGGTTTAGTTCACTTGTCTGCTCATCTCAGTGTTTCTGCTGTTGGCCATGGCCAGTTTTCACTAGGTTCACAGTATGCTGTCTCATGTAGACCCTTTGGACAACTAGAATAGATGAGCTACATACTATCACCTACCATAAGATTAGCCACCCTAGGAGTTTACCCACTCTATCAAAACTCATCAAGCTTCACTACCCCTATCAGAATAAGTGTGCTATGGAGGGGCAGAATGTGAGATTCTGTGAATCGAACACTAGATCTTGTGCTCTGTTAATACAGGCAGATCATAGTAGTAATACACTATTCATGATATAGGTTGAGTATTAGACTTGACTGATGCATCAGTCAAATCTAATTAAAGTGTAATCTAGATGCAGTCTTTATGACTCAGCTATGATGTCATCAGTCTGGAGATTTCTTAGCTCCACAACTGCTGTGTTGGATTGATCCAGACTCAATCCCACCTATTTGAAATAAGTGGAGCAGCATGACTGATTCTATAATGTCATTCTGACATCATTGATCTTATTCTAGCTACATCACATACAAGTACATACATGTTCCTGAATGTATTTAAAGGTCATCCATTGATTATCATATATGATTTCCATGTCTTCTTCATTTGTAGATCTTGGTTGAACAACTGGTTCTCTTTGAGAAGTCTCCTCTTGGAGGGGTATAGTACCAGAATGAATGTATCTCTTGATTTCAACAGGACATTGATTTCCATAGATGTTATTAGGAAGAATCCTTGATTGAGCAAGTCAAGTAGAATGTCTCTCTGGAATTGGAGGTCTGAAAGTAGCTCTGGCTCCAGTAGGTGTGCAAGCATGGAATTCAGAAAGTGGTTCTTGTTGAGATTCTGTGAATTGAACACTAGATCTTGTGCTCTGTTAATACAGGCAGACCATAGTGCTAATACACTATTTATGTTACTTAAGATATAGGTTGACTATTAGGCTTAACTGACACATCAGTCAAAGCTAATTAAAGTGTAAACTTAATTACACTTCAGGAGCGACCAC
>JBBPTO010001976.1:0-12741 GCA_038094155.1 Pulveroboletus cf. aberrans
CTGGAGTTTTCACACGGTCTGATAGCCCCTATCCAGCGCTCCTACCAAATCTGAGACCATTCCACTGCCATTCATTCCAACCCAAGTCAAACTAGTTGAAGTCCAAAGGTTAGTTTTGAACCTGATGTCCAGACCTGAGTTCCCACACACTGGTCCTGGTGTTCCTGCACCTCAGGAACCATTCCTGCACTCCAGATTTGATTGGGTTTTTGTCCTTTTTATATTTCCTTTACTATACTTTATTTGGGTATGCCCAGATTAGACTTTTGTGTCTAGGACTTCGTTTCTAGACTGTGTGAAAGTAACCACCACCATTCCTAAGCCTCTAAGTCTGGTTCTCTAAGCCTTTCCCTACTTTTCCCTTCAAGTCCCTTTCAAGTCCTGCAATCAAAGTTGATTTCTGTCATATCCTGTCAACTCTGACCTCCAGAACACAACTCCACTCACACCTCTGGCACATTCCCTGTCAAATATGTACCTCCGCAACTCCAGACCACTCATAGATTTCCTTACGTATGTTCTTTGTTCCATATATAGTTTAGTCTCACCCCTCTGTTCCCTCTGACACTGTGTAGCACAGCTCTGGCTTGTTTCTGGCCTGGAGCACAGCTCCAGCATATGATTCTCTGACCTCCATCTTACTTATCTACATAGCCCTCCATTACTAATCCACAGCCCTCCGACATATATATACTCTGAACTATGTATGTAGATACTCTAGCCTGAATATCACCTTAGACCACTCCTCTTAACTTCTCTGGTTCTCTCCAATGTGTCTCTGACCAAGCAGGCCATGACAGTGCAAGGGCATGACACACAAGTCCTGTGTCAAGTCTTCACCCCTCTGGATGCAATCCTCTGAACCTCTGGCCATCTCCGGCCATTTGATCCCCTTCGACCTCCGATCTCCAACTGGAGTTTGAGTGGAGGAGATCCAGTCTTAACAATTTCCTAGCCCTACCAAATGGGGGGAAGCCAGACTCTTGTTTTTCAGTGTCCTGTGGACATTTAGTGAGCCTTTTCTATAGTTCTCTTCACTTTCTTTGCAATCCCCTTGGGTTGAGATACACACTCACACCCCTATTTCTTGCATAGGACTACACTCCGAAGTCCTTTTGCTGTTTTACAGCACTACAAAGTCTCAAAGAGCAAGAGGTTCCTGATGAGGGACTAGGATAAGGAGCTTGGAGTGGAGCAAAGACCCAGTGTATTGAGGTATACAAAGGGGAGGTCTAGCTTGGGAATACAAGTACAGGAAAGACAAGTTTATATAGACTAGGATGGAATCACTGACAAAGCAAATGGAATTGCATAGAATGTGATGGAAATTGGATGGTGAGTCAGAATATTGTAGTCAGTGATGAAAGGAAATGAATGTCTGGATTGGGACTAACACCCATATGTATGTAAGCAATAAGGGAAAAAGAGGCTGATTGTAACAATATCTCCTGATATATTAAGAATTACCTAATCAATATATATATACTTGGAAAGCCCTTGATTAGAGCTTTCTAAAGATATCTAGGTTTGAAAGTCTAAAATCAATACCTCTTGAGATATTGACTCAACAATCAAAATGTATCAAACATTGGGATGGTTTTGTTGCTTAGTGTACATCTTGACACCCTAGTAATGTAAATCATTGAAAAGTGTCACAATCCTTATTGCCTTGGAAATATTTTGCTTCATTCATACTAAGGAGCAAATTTCTCTTATAATTGTATTCACTCCATGAAGAAAGTATGGAAACATCTAGGTTAGAATAAATTTAATTAGATTTTGAAATAATTAATATGAATTTGAACACATGAGAACCCAATGGAATCTCCCCTTGAATTTCTTTTGAAATGATTGCATCACCATTGAATTATTAGTGGTTACCCCAATGAAGTTCCTTGCATATGCTACATTCATCATTTCTAATGCTTGCTACACAACATTGAGAAGTGCATATGCAGATCCCTGACAATCTGTTATATCTTGAAGTCTGAGCACAATCAGATACTAATTAACTTCTGCAGTGTCATATCTGCACCTCCAAGCATCGACTCTGCTCAATTCTCCAGTGTTAAATCACCAATTATGCAACTCTGTTCCTCTGAACATCTGTATGTACTTTTATGTTACTCCTTTGTTTTCTATTTAGTCAGTCTCTCATCCTGTGCCTGTCTTTGACCCTGTGCAGCACAGCTCTGGTGAACTGTGCACCCAGTGCACTGCTCTGGTTATGACTTCTCTAACTTCAACTTACCTATTTATATAGCCTCTGACTTTTCTCCATACATATATATATACTTTGACTCTGTATGTAGATAGCTCAGGCTGAATATCAACTTAGACAGTCCTCTGTTCTCCCTTTGAAATCTCTCTGATACATCTCTGACCAAGAAGGCCATGACAGTATGAGGGCACAACACATAAGTCCTGTGTCAAGCTTTCATCCCTTCAGACATGATTCTTCAGATCTCCAACCATCTTTGACACAACTCCTCTTGACCCTCCAATCTTCAACTGGAGTTAGAGCAGAGAATGATCAGGTCTTAACACAGTCTTCCCAGCCATCAACAAGTAGTGTAAGTCTCCTTTTTTTCTTAACATGGTTGATCACATCAAGTTGCATATAGGCTAGTTTGGCATCCATAATTGAGTGCAAATGCATGTAATGTAAAGGAAGACTGTATGACAGCTGAATTCCATTCAGAAAGTTATGAAAAAACCAGTTTTCCATAAGGAAAAATGGAATATTGGCATGAACAATGAATCTGATATGCAAATGAAATTGCTTTGTCAACTATGCTGACTTGGAGGACCACAGTTATGCTTACTGAAATAACTTTAAAATGGTGTGTTCTTGCTGCCCTTTCAACAATGAAGGGTTAATGAAACCAGCTAGTATCCTACTTGGCTGCTCTGCAAGTACTTTAGCAGGCTAGTTTGTCTCTGCATCACTGTAATCAGCTGAGGCTCCAGTTTTTATCACATTCATGGACTGTAACTCTTTTGTTTTTGATGCAAGCTTGGTATGTATGTATCATGTTATATGCAGCTTGAGGGACTTGAGCACAGGTAAGGATATGTTTTAGTGGTTTGTTGTCATGCCCTTGCACTCATAGTGTCTTTGATTTAATTTGTTCTCAACCCTTTCAAGAGGGTTGAAGTGGTCTATGAGTATTTTTGCAAGCAGTCTGCCAGTGAAAGTGTTGGTTGCCATGTATGTGACAGATACACAGGATGTAGTATGTATATGCTTAGCTTGAAAATTTTATCTCTTTTGTCTTTGATATGTCACATCCAAATCTGTTTGGAACCATTGCCTTGATATTCTGCCAAGTTCTATCATGCTGCTTGTACTACTGCCAGCAATTGCCATTGGCAGAATGGCAGCCTTCTGCCAACAACACTACTTACACAACATCATCACATACCTTATAGGCATGCCATGGCAGGAAAGGAGATTCAATTATTTCCACAGTACTGATCAGGCCATCTTTATCTACAACTGAGAGATAGTAACTATCTATGTTAATGCATATATTATTCAATACTCAGCAGCTTGGCTTGGATTCTAACAACATAAGATTGGGTCAATGTTTGGGCTCAATCTAAATGCTGATGAAATGTGAAGCTCACATTTTATTTTAAGTTTGCCTTGTCTTTAGTCAGTTCATCACAGGTGAACATATGGTGAGTGATGTACACCAAAGAGCATCAAATAGATAATAATTGACATAGGTTAGTCTTGGCATAACATGCAGAATATATATGTTATATTTCATTCTTGTGAACTACAGTACAAACAAACTCAGGTAAATCTGTGTTACATAATGAAGTAGATAACCTTTGTTTCAATGTGTATCTACACCTCAGTTACTGACTCTGTCTGTGCTGAGATAAAATCCATCTATTGCTACTATGTACTTTATGTTTACACCTTTTAGTGTATCTCTACAGGTGTGCAATATACGAGTCACTGGCTGTCAAAATCTCATGATTTTCAACCTTCCTCTGAACTTCTCCAATGCTCTTGAATCAACTCTGGTGTGAAGAGATTACCTCTGACATGGAGTTGATGAGTCAACTTTGGATCTGACTAATATCTATTGGCTCAGTCAGGTATTGTTTCATACATACTTGCACATGCCTTTTGACATCTCTTACATCTCTTTTTGACATTCTTGTTTCTCTCAATAAGCTATCATTCATTCATTCTTTTACCTAACAGATAATTACAAAATCTAATTTATTCTGATTGAAGTAAGTCAGAGATTGTCATATGCCAAAATTATACAAGTCCAACTCTGCACCTCTGGTTATCAACTCTGTACCATCTCCAGTTTGTTCCTCTCCAACTACACTTTGTACTACTATCAGACCTTATCCATTTATGTCCCTCTTACATATCTTTCTATTGTTCTCTATTAGTACTGATCTCACTCTTGTTCTCTCACCATGCTATGCTAGGTCATAGTTCACTGGTGCACAGCTCCAGTTTGTAGATTCCTAACCTCTGACTCTTACTCACACATTACAACCCTGTTACAAATCTGATGCACTATGTACTATATATACTGTACCATCTCTGCTGTACATATCCCAGTCATAATATCAAATTGAGCACTTGATGTACTCTCTCTTTGGTTAGCTTGACACTTGGCTCTCTGCTGAACTCTGATAGATATCTCCACCCTCCTCTAAGTCTAGATGATACAACTATGAACCTCCAAACCTCTGACAAATACAGGACCAACTATTGAGACTTGGAACAAGGGCACACTACATAAGGTGAAACTAAGGTCCCACAACACAACTCCAGAGTTTGTCAGCATGACTCTGACAGAGATTACTAGAGGTGGTGCAATCATGTCTTTACTTGTGGATATTTAACTTTCTCATTGTTCTATGAGTCCCCTCAGTTGTTTTTGCCACTCCTGGACAGTGGCTGAGGTGAACCCTCCTTGTTACTATACTTTAAAATGTAGCTAACTTATGTAGTGGGCAATATACCCCTTTAATTAGGTGAATACCAGTTGTTTTCACCACTTCTGGGCAGCAGCTGAGTGAGCAATCTACACCTTTACTTAGTTTTGATGGGTTATGAGCCCTGCTAGT
Source organism: Pulveroboletus cf. aberrans (assembly GCA_038094155.1). Lineage (NCBI taxonomy): Eukaryota > Fungi > Basidiomycota > Agaricomycetes > Boletales > Boletaceae > Pulveroboletus > Pulveroboletus cf. aberrans. The sequence continues at coordinate 5,110 of JBBPTO010001976.1, forward strand.
GCATAATAGCGAAAACACTCTAGCTAAAATGACCCTTCTGAACTTCTCTATTCCATTCTGAGGTACTCTGAACTGGAAATGGATCAATCCTTCATATTCAGGCACCACACCTGGTGTGGTATCACATCTGACTTGTCATACCCAACATGTCATTAAGTACTAACTTCAAGTCCTTGATATCAACTCTAGTCAGCAATTCTCTAGGCCAAGCTCCTCAAGTAGAAGGCTATGAATGTTTCTTTTGGCATTGATGTCAACCCCACTTCGACCTCTGCTACCTCTGTTTCCACCTTCACTGTCTTCAGTACTGGAGCTACATTCTCAATTGTGGAGAATACCTGAAAATGGAGGGAAAACAACACCAAGGCTTGTGACATCATTCTCCACTACATATCTGATGCCATCCTTATTAAGGTTGCATCAAAACCCTCTGTGAAGGGAGTCTGCAATGCCATCATTGCCCTCTACAAATGTTTAAACCTTGCCATTGCCTTCTACTTCTTCTGACAACTCTTCTCTACTGTATGAGATGGTATAACAGCTATCTTCAACCACATTGACTCACTCTAAACCCTTGAGAATTGCCCTGCCAGCATAAACTTCTTTATCAACTTCAAAGTTCTCATCTTCATCCTTCTCAACTTCCTTCTGAAGTCTGCAGATATGTAAGAACATGTTTACCTCCACAGTCATTAACACCATTAAAGACAGTAAATTGACCTTCAACAACATTGAAACCTGTATTGTCTCAGAGAAAACTCAATTCAGCCTCTTCAGTTTGTCTGACACCACATGCAAAGCATCAAACTGAACCTCTAGGGTTTAAAGCTTCAGATATGCCCCATGGTGTGAACACCACCAGCATCAGGAACATGGAACTGAAAACTGTTTGGACTATCAAAATTTAGTTGCAAAACTCAGAAAGTGAGGCTAAAAGCAATACAAAGAAAAGGTGAAGGTGAATGCTGTCAGAGGAATGCTGGAGTTGAGCAAAAAAAGTCAGAGCAGGTGAATGTAGCTATTTAGTGTGTGTCAGAATCTCTAATGGAACAGATTCAGACTTACCTATCATTCAAACTGTGACACAGTGCAAAAGAGAGCCTCATTGATTTTGAAGCTACATCACACATGGTGCTTCATTGAAACTGTCATGCTCTGGTTGAAGGTAAACAGAAAATCATTTGAGATATTGCTAAGCAATGTCCTGCTAGCTCTGGAGTTCTGAATCTTGCTCATCTCCATAAATCACCACTTTACTGCTAGACTGTCAACTGTCTTCTCAGCACACTCCACCACTTGCTACATACAAAAGGAGCATAGAACAATCATGACAGGATCACACAAAGGTGATCTATACCATGTGAATCACTGCCCTATGATAACTTCAGAAGTTACCCTTGCCTCTGTAGATGTAAACCTTCCATAATGATGCCTTTGAAACATATCCACTCAATGCATTTAGTACATGGTGAGAGATGGACAGCTCTTTGAAATCAATACCCTCATTGGAGATGTTTGAAGTTGTGGGGCATGCATTTGCAGATTGTTCATATGGATGTTGAAGGTCCAATAAACCCTCAATCCCATGAAGGATACAGGTACTGGCTCCTCATCATCAGTGACTACTTCTGTTTTCCCTGGATTTACTTCTGAAAAAAGAAGAGTGATGTAAAACCTTGGAATGAAGTCCTAAGCAAATGTATAGGATGCAAGTGTATTCTTGACCCAGGGAATAGCAAGGAGAGGGGGAAAAAAAGAGAACTGTAAGAATGGTTCACTAAGTCTGGAATCCTACCATTCACTATGGTTAGGAAACCAACTATGGGTGTTGCAGGACTTGGGTAGAACTAGGGGAAAATGAAAGAAAACTGGAATTCTGGTTTATAGCAGATGATAGTATGTTAGCATGATGATGTTGGACAAGTACTTGGTACTTCTACTGATGTACAGTAAAAGATGTATCAAAAACAAGCTAAACCAACAGGAAAAAATGAATATGGTGCATATCAAACTAATTTGGTGCATGGAAATCTGATATCCAGTGTACCAGATAGGTATCCTGTGCACATTAATCTGGGTCCAGAAGGGTGGATTGAAATGGATTGAAGATGGATTGAAAATAGATTGAAAAATGAGCTTCAGACAATGACCAGATTGACTGGTACCAGGATAAACAGCAGCACAGAGCAGTCTTGAATTCACTAGAGAGAAGAGAGAAGGCTAGGAAAGTTGTGATATCACTGTAGGCAATTGTGGTTTCCTACAGTGATGTTATAACAGTCTACAATTAGTCAAAAATGGAGGTATGAGCCTTCCTTCAGCATGGCATAGGGTCAGAAGAACCCTCCATTGCATACACCCAATTCTTGTGGAGTAACAAAGGTGGTAAATACACCAGCAAAGAGTTCTGTATGCAACTCTTTCTCAATGAAATATTACATGAAACATCTGTTCTGCATATCCTGCAGCAAAATGGCTTGGCTGAGCACATAAAGCAAACTCTCTTTACCCTTACAAACTTATGCTTCAGGATTGAAAACTACTGAAGTTCTTTTGGGCAGATGCCATGGCAGCTGCCAGAGACACTTCTGCTCAGAGTTCAACCTTTGCACTCAAAGGAGTCAATCCTTACCATAATTTGTTCAACTGAACTGACAACCCCACCAACTTCTGCACCTTCAGAAGTGTTGCATACACCCTTATCTCAAAAGACAAACAAAATGAAAAATCCAACTGCATGCCAGGAAGTGCATCCTGCTGGGATGTACCTATTGACAATAGTTATACAAGTTACTAGACATTGAATGTCATAGCATAATATCAAGCCACCATATAATGTTCAATAAGTCTGTATAGATCTCTAACACAAATGCACTCCCCTGGAAATTGGCAATGCATACCAGACAGTGGGAGAGACTTGTCTCAAATTGACTGGAGTATACAGAGGATAATGATGGAGAAAACAGAGATGCCTCAAGGTTAGTGAAAATAACTACCCCTGAACCTGGAGATAAATCCAATAACAAAGCAGTGGAGGCACTGAAAGATTCAGAGGATGAGGTAGAAGCTCTAATTAAAACACTTTGAATTAGAGTGGAGATTGTGGAGCAACCATCTTGCATCAAATCCTCTTTCCTTGTATATATTATAGCTGAAGTATGCTGGAGTACCTGAGTTATAGACCTGCAGACAAAAATTGTAATTACCAGCACACCTTGAACAAAGAAAGCACACAGAAGTTTAAATTCCAACAGGAGCAGCATGAATTTCCATTTAATGGAGAACCAGAGGCTGCTTTGAAACTAGACAACATGTCCAGAGCATTCTTCACTTTTAAGGTAAATCTTTGAAACTACATGTTTACTAGTACTGCAGAAGCAACAGCCAGAGAAATGCTCTCTACATCTATGCCAGATGCTTGTTTCTGCTTCAATGTGAACCTGTGGAAATCCACTTGAAGAAGAGCTGCTAAACCTGAATGTAAAACATGTCTGTAAAACCATTCCAATCTCCAATGGAGTAAAGCTCATCACATCCAAGCCAGTCTTTTAAATAAAAAAAAGATCAGGATGGAAACATAGAATAACACAAGGTCTGAATCATAGCTTGAGGCTTCATGCCAAAGGAAGGAGTTGACTACCAGGAAGTATTTGCTCTGGTGGCTAACTTAGACTCAGTTCAGACTGTCATAGTGCTTGTAGAAAAGTATAATTGGAATCGGATCAGATGAATGTCTCCACCATGTATTTAAACAGTGAACTTGATGAGAAGTTATACCTGCTTCCTTCAGACAGTGTTTTAATTCCTCCAGGGCATTGTTAGAGGCTTCAGAGATCAACACTTTACAGATTAAAGCAAGTGGGTCAAGCTTGGAATAAAACCTTGAAAAAAAATTTTAAGGAAACTGGACTTCATCCATTTCAATGCTGAGATGTGCCTATATGTCATTTGTGACTTCAACCAGGTCCATTTCCTTGTTGTATACATCAATGACCTTCTTCTTGCAACTTTCACATGAAGTTAAATGAACTTCATGAAATCAAATCTGTTGTCTGCATTCAAAATGCACAACCTTGGAGAAGCATGATATCTCCTCAGAATTGAGATTCAGAGGGATCAGAAGTCCTGAATCATCTTCTTGTCACAATTCCAATATGCTCAAGAAGTTCTGCTATCAACAGGCATGTCCAACTTCAACCCTGTCTGAATGCCCATGTGGCATGAAACCTCCTTGTCTGCTACAGACCCAAATGATGACTCTGTTATTTCAAAATGCATTATAAATGGAAAGAAAGTATCCTACCTCTCAGTCATCAGATCACTTGTGTACATAATGCTTGAAACAAGACTGAACCTGGCCTTTTTGATTGGAACACTTAGTAGATTCAGTGTGACACTAAAGGCATACTACTGGAAGGCAGCCAAAAGAGTGCTCCAGTATGTCCAAGGTACAGAGGACATGGATCTTTGATTCAATTGAGTGGATATAGGGCTCAATATCGACTTTTATGGGTACTCTGATGCTAGATGGTCACAGAATCCAGACAACTTATAGTCAGAGTCTGGCTACATATTCCATTGCAGTTGAGGAGACATCTCCTGGTCCAGCAGGCTGCAAAGCATGGACATGCTGTCCACCACAGAGTTAGTGCATTAGATTTAGTGCCACTGGACAGCATCTCACCTTGCTTTGGAGGTTCTTTAAAGAGCTTTGATGCTCAGAGAAGGTGACTACCATTCTTTATTGTAATAACCAGGCTGCCATCATCCTATCCCATGACCATTAATTCTGCACTTGGATCAAATGCATCCAACAGAAGTACCACTACATTAAAATGAACTCATGGCAAAGAAAGGGGCAATCATTCAATACATGCCTATGGTGGATATGGTTATTGACATTCTTATCAAACCCTTAAATAGGGATCAACATTGGAAGTTCATCAAAGCCATGAAACTGTGGCTATGCTCAAGTGAAAGTAAATTTCATGATCTCCAGCCTTTCTTCAGACTGCTTTACTGCTTCTGAACTAACTCTGACACAGAGTTGATGAGTTAACCTCAGACCTGACTGATATTCATTGGCTCAGTCAGATACCATTCTATAGATACTTATACATGCCTCTTGACATTACTTAGATCTCTTTTAGACATCCTTGTTTCTCTCATTATGCTGTCTTTGTTTCTTTGTTAGATAGCTTCAAAATCTGACTTATTTCAGTTGGAGTAAGTCAGAGATCACAAGAGAAGGCGCAATCATGCCTTCACCCATGGGTATTTAACTTTTTCTTCGTTCTATGAGCTCCCTCAGTCATTTTTGCCACTCCTGGGCAGTGGCTGAAATGAGCCCTAGTTGTTTCTATACTTTAAAATGTAGCTACATTATGTTAGTGGGAAATCGGTCTCTTTACTTAATTTTGACACTGACTCCATCTGTGCTGAGTTCACTTCTAAAGGTTATGAGCCCTGTGCTCTAATTATAAGAAAACACTCACAGAGAATGTTCATATAGTGTATATATCCAGCATAATGGCTTATATGGCATCTGAGAAGATCAAGCTATCAAAGCTTCATATATCTGGTAAGGAGTGAACCACCTGAAAGATCTGACTCCAAGTTGTTGCAGCTAGTCAGGAACTCAATGAATTCCTTGATGGTATGACATCAAAATTCATGAATTCAGTTGTGGGAAATTTTCCTGCATGAACAGCAATGAATGCAGCTGAGCAGCAGTTGCAGACTATACTAAATGAAGTTGACCAGGCATACAGTCAAGTGGTTTACTGACTCACACTAAATCTTATAGAGTAGACCTCTGAATGTATGCACTAATAAGATGACCCTGACCACAGTACAGTGGCTTTTACCTGCACAAGACCTGAAGCTAAGGTGTTGTCTAGCTGGATTTCTATATGGAAACCACAGACCTAGAATAGAGAAAGGCCTCACCACACAACTAACTGATATAAGCTGAATGAAGTATGTATAGCACATACCAGCAGAGGCTAGTGAGCAGCCTTGGTAATGAGACAAGTGGAAAATGTGACTGGGAATGCCACAAGAACTTATCTGAAATTCTTGGGCTTTTTATGAGCTGGTAGATATAGTACAGGTCATACTTGATCATGTTTGTGTTATAATATGCATGTGTAGTAGCAATGAAAGATTATAGAATATCATAGAATGTCAAGAAACGTCTGATCTGTCAGTCAACCTTAGGGCTAGTGAATAGAAACCATTGAAGCAGAGATAAAAACTCTGTGGCTGATAAGCCACAAAGAAGTGATGTTAAAGCCTAATAGAATATCATGAAGGTTATAGAATGGCATGAAATCATAAGAAGTTACAGTCTTGATAGAAGGCTTTGGAGCCTTTTGAATTAACCATGTGACTGCCCATTCCATGGAACATGACATGTATCTGCCCATCTGACCGACCATGTGTAGCAGAAAAACATAGAAAAATAAGAGGAAAAAGGTGTACCATGGTGTACAGTGTGGTGAACATATATCATATCATAACATATCAGATCTGGGAACTTTACTTAAGACAGATGAAAAATTTCACAATCTTATCACAAATATATTACCCACTCCCTCTTCAGTTGGATCATTAACAAATCAAGTGCTATGCAAGGAGCTAGCATCTGTAAGGTGACCAGTATCTTATAATGATCTATTTAACATCATCTTAATTAGCAAATCTAGTTAGCAACATGATGGTAAGCCACATGGAAATTCTGGGTGCTCTGTTTTTCAGACTTTTTCTATCACAAAAAGTAAAGTAAAGGATTATCATGGTGGCAAGAAGTGTACCAGAAGTGTAGACAGAATATAGCAAAGACAATGTTATACCAAAAGGGTAGTCAAAGTGTAGCAAAAGTGTAGGAAAGTGTAGCAGTGTAACCAAAGTGTAGAAAGTGCAGGAAAGTGGAGCAGTGTACCCAAAGTGTAGGCAGATTGTACAAAAGTGGAGTAGTGCACTCAAAATGTACTCAAAGTGTAGAGAGAGTGTACCAAAAGTGTAGGAAAGCATGGTGATGCAATCAAGATGGACAAAGTGTAGGAAAAGTGTAGTCAGAGAGCGTTCATAGCGACGTTGCTTTTTGATCCTTCGATGTCGGCTCTTCCTATCATACCGAAGCAGAATTCGGTAAGCGTTGGATTGTTCACCCACTAATAGGGAACGTGAGCTGGGTTTAGACCGTCGTGAGACAGGTTAGTTTTACCCTACTGATGGTGTCGTCGTCGCGACAGTAATTGGGCGTAGTACGAGAGGAACTGTCCATTCAGATAATTGGTATTTGCGCCTGTCCGATCGGGCAATGGCGCGAAGCTATCATCTGCTGGATTATGGCTGAACGCCTCTAAGTCAGAATCCGTGCTGAAAGTGACGACCTTTTGTGTCCCGCACATGTGAATGGAGTCAAGATAGAGTCTAGGCTCGTGAACCAAATCAGGTGGACTAGGCTCTCCGGCTGGAAATCGTCCGGCGAGCTCGTCTATGAATCGTAATCATGATATGAGCGGGGGTGAATCCTTTGCAGACGACTTGAATGGGAACGGGGTACTGTAAGTGGTAGAGTAGCCTTGTCGCTACGATCCACTGAGGTTAAGCCTTTGTTCTATAGAT
>JBBPTO010001977.1:0-12723 GCA_038094155.1 Pulveroboletus cf. aberrans
GCTGTGCTCCAGGCCAGGAATGAGCCAGAGCTGTGCTACACAGCGTCAGAGGGATCAGAGGGGCAAAGCTAAACTAAATACAGAACAAAGGAAGTACGTAAGGATATCTATGATTAGTCCAGAGTTTCAGAGGTTAGGAGTTGGTGAAATGTCACTGGAGGGGTTAGCAGAGTTGTTCTGGAGGTTGGAGTTGACTCAAATGTACGGGATATGACACTAAGATCCAGTGTATTGATGTACATGAAGGGGAGGTCTAGCTTGAGAAATACATGTAAAGATGGGTATAATATATATATATGCTTATGAGGAGTTCAGGGTAGGCTAGGGTGAAGTTGCTGACTTAGCAAGTGAAATCACAAGGAATGTGATGGAAATGGATGATAAGTCAAGGTATCATAGTCAGTGATGAAAAGAAAAGAACATCTAAGTTGGAACTTATACCCATGTGTATGTATGAGACACATGACAAAAGAAAAAAGGGGCTGATCATAACATTACCCCCTTAGTATGTCTGAGGCAGTGTCAAAGGATTAAAAATCAAGATAATGCCCACCTCCAGGGAAGCTGGTCATGTTTGCCATCTCTTACACAGTATATTTTTCATTGTCATCAGATGGAAGATGATGGAGGAAAGCAGACTGTCTAGGTGCAGAGGCTGGAATAGGTTGGCCAAAGGTGCCATATCTGGCATGGTTGGAATGAGTGCTGGGTGTGTGACCTGTGCCATGACATCAAGATGGTAAGCCTCTCAAGCTATGGAATGGTGGTGGTGAGCTCAATGAAAGAGGGGTTGGTTAATGCTAGTGAGAAGGGCAGCATATCTGAGCATGACCAGGGGTGGTGTGGTAACAGATGGGATAGATGTAGTCTGGGAAATTGATATGCTGGTGGCTCAGACAGTGGCAGTGATGGCAGGTCTTGTGGTAGCAAGGGTATGATGAGAGGAGTGGAGTAGCTCCATGGTTTCCAGTCCAGTGGGCTTCTGTGTGCTTGACAGCAGCAAGTTCTGCTGAGTTTAGAGGCTTGAATGATGCAGAAGGGGTGTGAGAGTGTTGGGACTCAGCTGGGTTCTGGAGTTAATAATCAATGTTTGCTAGGAATTCTTTCATCTTCATCTGATGCATCATCATTAAGAGAAGACCTCATATCTCATCCTGGACAGCTTCAAGACGTGGGCCAATATGGGTGACATCATGATCTGTAATGCCTAGGGTGAAGAGGTCTTTGGCCCTGAGAGACAGACACTGGGTCTGAAGATACCCTCAGTAGAGAGTATATAGCAGAGAGATGATGTGAAGATGGGAGGTGATGGTGGAGGGGAGACAAGAGTCAACCAACCTTTCGGCCATAGGGCTGAGGTAGTTGTCACCAGGGAAGTCTCAATGGAGGTTGTGGGTGAAGGATGGGACAGTAACAGAGTCAACTGAATGAGGGGGGTGGCTGCAACAGCTGGTATGATATCTGTGAAAACAGAGGTGATTATCATGTTTCTGAAGTGGGAATGATGCCAGGCAGGCACATCAACACTGGAGATGACTTGGACAGGTTTTCCATCAGGGAAAGATGTGATGGTTCAGCCAGGAGTGGCTATAGTGGAGGAAGGTTCTATAGTACTGGCAACAAGAGATGAGGAAGAGGAGATGGTATCTACAAGAGTGAAGGAAATGGTGATGGGAGATGTGAAACAACTCAGAACCACTAAAGGCTCTAGGTCACTTAACAGGCAAGGGAATGAATGAGTCGATGTCTTTGTTGCTGAGGAAACACCAAGAGGACAAGACTGTCCTTTGGTGGATTTTATTCAAGCCTTTATATACTACATGCATGTTTGTATCTATGGTGTACTAATTTAAGATGTCCATGCTGCCTGTGCATGTATTTAATGTAGCTATGATCATATGGAAGCATACAACAGCCTTGTACATGCCTCATGTGCAAGGGTGTGGAAGAATGGAAGATCATATGTGAATAGGTCTAAGGGTGTAGTAAAGGGTATGGGTCATGGGTAATGCATATCATGTCATACTCCATGCATGGGTAGGGTTGTGGGGTCATGCTTGGGGTTGGTACTTTTGTATGACCACATATAGGCTACCTTCAATGTCATGAAGTCTAGCATTGCATGTAGGGTTTCCAGTGTAATGGTAATGCATGGGTGCAATGTGGGATGTTCATAGATTATAGGTTATATGATTGTAAGAAGATGAGGACATGATTTTGTTTATTTTCAAAGACAGTTTTTCTCAGGGAGTGTGTAAACTAAAGCCAGAGAGATGGAGTTTTTTATGACTATCTAAGGCAGACTGTGGGCATTCAGGAGTCTTCTTCAGCTGAATATCCTTTCCAATAGATCAGAAACATGTGGAAGAACAGTGTTTCAAAAATTTCTCTATTTCATACTCTTCCTCACCCTCTACAAGTTCTGATGGAGTTGTAGGGAAATTCTGTCCATGAATGGTATTTTCTTTGTATGGAGATAGAAGCAAAGTGTGGAACACAGAGTGTATCTTCCATGTCTGTGGAACATGGAGCTGATATGTGATCAGAGACAGTACCTTGAACATCATGAAGGATTCTTTCTGTTTTAGGGCAAATCTCAGGTTTGCAACAGAGCAGCAGAGGCTTTTGGCATTGAGCCAAACTTTATCTCCCTTGAAGAATGGGGTAACCAGTTGTTTGTTTTGCAATGCCATGACTTGGCATGTAAGTTTATGGGCAGCAAGAGCTTCATCCCTCATTACAGAATGGGATTTCAGGTGGAGGTCAATGGCAGAGAGAGTGAAATCAGGTAGAATCATGGGTAGGGCATAGAGTTCATAGCCCATCATGAGGTAGAATGGTGACTCGCCAGTAACAGAGTGGGGACAGTGGTTGCGCACAAATTTGGTGTGAATAATCTGGTCCAACCAGGAACTGGGGTTTGCAACACAGAAGATATGGAGATATGCCTCAACTGCCCGATTGACATGTTTTGTCTCACCATCCAACTGAGAATGATAAGCAGTGGACAAGGACAGATCATAATTCAAGAGATGGCCTAACTCTTTAGCAAAGGAGGAGGCAAACTGTGGGCCCTGATTAGAGATGATTTTGTTACAAAGACTGAATCAAAGGAAGACTCTGTGGAAAGGGATGGTTGCTATATCCTTGACAGAAATAGATTTCTCAGTGGGGCAGAGAATTACCCCTTTAGGAAGTCCATGGTTGACCATAACCAACAGAGAATTGAAGTTGAAGGAAGAGGAGAGATTCATGATAAGATTGCACAAGATCTGCTGGAATGGGTGAGTGCATGAGGATTTAATCAGTGTTAGCAGGAAAACAGTGGAGTGAGTGTTCATTTGTTTTGCTGGCAAACCACACAGCATTCAATATATTTCCTGATAAATTGAGCCAATCCCATCTATAAAAATTCAGCAGAAACAAGTTGGCAGGTTTTCAAGTAGCTCGGGGTTCTGATGGTCTTGTGGTTATGGCAGTGGGTGAGAGTTTCATGGCAGAGGTTATCTGTGGGGGGAACATAAATTCATCCTTTGTAGGACAAGACTACATCAGTGTAGGACCAATCAGAGAGATGGAAGTGGGAGGTAGGGAATACCTCTCCTTGTAGTGCTTGAAGAGTCTGGAAAATGAGAAGGTTAGAGAACAAGTAGGAGACAAGCTTGCCTGCAAGGGAGGAGTCAATGAGGTTGATGAAAAGAGATTCAGGGAGCAAGGTCATTCCTGCATTGTCTTCTTCATTTACAATGAGATCAGGGTGATAGGAGAGCATGTTGGAGGTGGCAAGTTGGAAACCAGAAATGTGGACCATTTTTAGATTGAAGTTGGCAAGGTCTAGGAGCCAATAGGCTTGCCAGCGGTTCAGGTTATGGGGCTAACAGAAGTGTGTCAGGTCCTTGTGATCTGTGAATTGCACTGCCTGTTACAATTGACTAATCAATAATCTATGAATATCCTACCTTACTCCTGTGCATCTTCACCACTATATAAAGTATAAATTCTATGCAAGACACCATGACATAAAACTAGCCTACATGATGTCATCACAAATAGTACAAACCCTAAAAATGAACACATAATCTATGCAAACCCTTCTTATGCATTCCAGATCATCCTCAACTATTTTATGCATTACCAATGATGCTTACCCTATGTCATACCCTCAAATCTAATCACATATGATGTTTCATTCTTACACATCAGGCATGTACATGGTTGTGACATGCTTTCATATGATCATGAATACATTGGATACATGCACAGACAGTGTGTATATCTCAGATTAGCATATCCTCTTGGTGTTTTCTTAGCACAACTGCTTTCTTGTCTAAACAAAGTGAGCTAGAGCCTGTAATATTCTGAGTTGTTTCACTCCCTATTGTCACTCAAACCTTAATGAATTCTCTTGCCCATCTATCCAAGCCCAAGAATGCTGAGTAACACTCCTGCATGAGCAGCAAGCCAACTCTTTCTGTGAACAAGCTGCTTGTTGCATCCATTGATATCTCCTTCATGGCTGTACACTCAAGGCTCATGCACCATCTTCTGATGAAGGCCTTGGCCACAGCTTGGATCACTCTTCATTGGGGTTCACTATGCCTCTCATTCCAGGGAATCTAATCTTTCTTCACTGCTTTACTACTACATGACCTCTTTGTTGATATGCAAGCAGAGTTTTCTCATCGGTGCAATGATGGCACTGTTGTCTTGAACAAATTGATACATTCTTCCCTTTGATACCTGAAATCATATTGCCAGCCCATTATATTCATTTGACATGTTGATAATTACATGCATAGGTTGGTTTCTCTTTTTTCCAAAGACAAACCACTAGATCACCACCATCAATATGCACTTAATTTGACCTCTCAGCATGGAAATGACCAAGAGACCTTTGCTTTTGATCCTGTTCAGGATGAAAAGCACACAGTTACAATATATGTGTAGTATATATTTAGTTGACTTTCGCATACTTTTGTTGTTTACTGATGGTCATTTTAGCACACCTCTTGCCCAGTTCTTTACCAGTTTTAACAGGGCTTTTAATTTCCTTATTTTACCTTTATTAATTCAACTCTTAACTCTCTTGATCTCTCTGGCAGTTAGATTCAGTATTACTTCTATTTTCATAAGAACTGGGTCACTGTCCTCATCAACCATTCCCTTGAGCTCATATAAATCAAATATTATGTTATATTTGTCAAGGCAGTTCAAGTTGATAGTTGTCTTGAATTTGAAATATGCTTGTTACAATTTGGTCAGCATTCATATCCATTTAGCCACATCAAAGGTAATAACATGTGGCCAGCCCTCTCCTGGAATTTCTTTTCAGTAAAGATCTCTATGATTCCTATCACTTATTTCTTGGCACTTTTCATTCATATGATGACCATAAATTTCTGGTTTTCTCTGAGCTCATTTATATGCCTTATGACACAGAGAAAGAAAGAAAAAATCTCATATCAGTTAGCAGGTGGAAGAAACATGCATGCTCTCTCTCATTCCAGGGTTTTTCTACCAATGACAGTATTTTATTGTCATATATCATTGTTATTTCCTCCAACCATCCATGTCAGTGTGGCCACTATGTGTCTATTCCTGCATTATATTTGCACTTGAATCCTTCTAGCAGTCTGACATCATTTGCTGTTGTTATTCTCTTCAAATATTGGTATCACCATATTTCCCTCTTGTCAGATAACTCAGATCTTTATTCTGAGTCCTTTTTTTTAGAATTTGAATCATCAAGTTCAGTCCCCATTTCCAATGCCACTAGTCAGGGTAATCTACTTACACATGGTACTTTGAAGGAGAGTTTTATTGAAGTTGAAAAATCCTCTTTGGCTTATGTTTCTATGTTGGCAAGATTGCAGAATGGTTTCAATGTTGCACTGAGGTTTGTACTGCTCATGAGAGTATTCATCAAGTCTTCCAGAACAATTTTGGTCTTAAGAAATCCATCTTGTCCATATACTATGATAACTGTCATATTTGGCATCACCCACCAAATCTTCCAATGTACACACACCTAATAGCCCTCAGTCAACATAAAGACACCTTGCAAATTGCCTTTATGTTTCAGGTTAAAATGCTCTCCTTTACATAGACCCTCCTTTTCCTTTCAAATAATAGTTGTACAGCTTGTAATGCATAGTGTTTGTATTTTTCCCTATATACTCAATGCAATCTGTAGTTTGCCATCCTTGTTTGAATCTCAATGTCTATTTCAGTGTGCAATGAGTGTGTCAATATTGTGTTATGATTATTTAAGTTTGATAGAGGGCACTGTACAGATTGGATGAAATATGTTCAAGCCACCAATTATATTACAATAACAAAGTGAGTTATGTATATACAATGATGACACTGCCCCTTTATACTTCTTTTGTGCTACCTTCTGTCCAGCATGCTTTTAAAGGTTCTGTTTTATTAATTCACTATAAAATCCTTCTTTTGTGCACCCAGCATGGCAAGCTGCATCCTGTGCACTTTGCAATACCATATTCCATCAAGAATGATGATCATAATATGTAGTGTCAACATACTCGATTTCAAAGACTTGCTTAAAGATTACTGCCACAGTCATATGTGAACGTTGCTTTTTTCTCTGGTTAACCTCTGCAAACACTTCCTGCATCTTTAGAGTAGAACTCACTCAACCATTGTCTCAGGGGCTCAGAAGAACTGGTCTCCCTGAAGATGAATGATCCTGTGAAATATGAGTGGCTTGTTGACAGAAAGGTATTTACATTAAAGGGTGAAAAGTAATAAGGTGATGATGATGCCAGGAGCAGATTGGTTTGGGGTAATGGAATGCAAGGTGAAAATGGGAAGTTCTGATCTCTTTGTGACTGTGAAGTCCTCAGTTCATATTGATACCATTTCACCAGCCAGATCACAGTGCATGCTGGCTGACTTGAATCCAATATAAAGCCCATTGGATTGGCCATTGTCTATGATGGCAGAGTTCTCAAAAGAAAACACAGTCCTCATTGGTTCTGATGGTAAACTAATAATAATGCAGAGTCTTGAACCAGGAATTCTCCTCTATGTTAAAGTACATAATTTATGAAAGGCTGTTTTAAATGATGGAGGCTAGAGTCCAGTGACAACCTCAGCAGTGGTTTGAAAATCTGGCAGTATGGTTTAAAACCCATCCTGGAATTTACATGAGATTGAATCCAAGTTATTCTACAGGATATTAGAATTACTGGTTAAAAAAAAAGTACATATATGACTACCTTGCATGAAGCATACACAATGACCTAATTTTTAGATTATTGCAAAGCCTTATTTTTTTCAGCATTGGACTGGCACTGCTGTTTCTGCAGGCCTCCTTTTTTGCATAAGATTGGTCTAATCTGTGAGACATAATGGGCTTGGGAGACTAAGTATGGTGGCTGTCTTTTTCAACTCACTTTGCTCTCTTAAGATGTCTGACATCTATGAGGGTTGGATTCTTCAAGAGTGTTTAGTTCTTCAACAGCTGGTATTGAAAGCTCACAGATGAAGGGGGATCAAAAGTCACAACATGAGCAATAAAAACACTGAATTCAGGACAGGTATTCTGTAGTTTTGCTTTCAGAATATGATGGCTGTTATTGGCTGTGTCAATTGGCTGGAGATCTCCTTGAGGTCACCCATGCAGAGTTTACTAGTCAACTAGAGAGATTAACAGTTGGTGTATCTGCTGAAATTCTGTTCTAATGCAGATTCAGTTAGAGTGTTAGTCTGAGTTGGTAGAAATAAAGTAGAACAATAATATTAGACTGCAAAGTGATAAAATATTCACTGCAATTTTTGAGGATTGTGGTGCTTTTCTAGGGGTGGCATTCTATAAGTTGGAATGTTAATATAGTGTTTGTATGCCTTTATCATGAGTATAACTCATGATAATAGACATAATGTATCACTCTCAAGTGGCATGCAGCATGCCACACTATGATACATCAGACTGCTTAGATTTGATGAATATATTTATTAAGGCAACATTGCATTCCAATTCATATGACAGCATAAGCTTGTTTATGCATCAAAGTGCCAGTATGGCCTGGTGCATATGAAAGAGAAGGGTGAAGTAAGTATGTGGAAAGAGCGTGATGGGGAAGTGAAAGTGAGTGATGGGAAAGAAAGACAGAATGATGGGGGTGGAGGAGTAAATGATAGAGAAGATAGAAGAAATGATAGTGTTTTTAATTTGCAATATATTGAAATAAAAGCATTATTTTTACTGATGTCAGCATCTCTTTCATGCTTATATAAGCTATCTTCATCCAGATTGTGTATGGTCATGACTGGCAGGATCAAGAGGGTCAAAAAGGCAGATAACTTCTTTAATGGGTTTACCATTGATACAAATATGGGGGAGATGTGATATAATTGATTTTGCAGAATGGTAAAATCTATTACAACAACTTGTAATGCATTAATCCAACCTGTACAGGTGTTATAAAACATTTTAACCTCATGATGACCCCTACATTAGATCACCATATAAAGCCATCACCATGCAGAGCAGATGAATAGAGAAGAGAACATCTTGCATAAGTAAAATTACATGTATCTAAACTTATTCATATCTTTTTTAATAGCTGTGTTTAGCAAAATGTAATAAATAACATAACTACACAAAGCTTGCCAAGCTACATAGTTATTGTTGTTAGCAAAACCAATTGACCTCTTGCCATTTTCAAGCATTTGCCATGTGCTCAGCTGCACCCCCAGTTTCACAACATGTTTTGCATGCCAAACAAGGAACATTATGTAGGTTCCCAGTAGAGTGTGTGTGAGATGGGCACATCTCACCTCCTTTTGTTTGAACTCTTCAAATTAGCAAACCCTACAAATTGCATGTTCCAAGTTAGTTCATAGTGCCATACTGCTGGAGGGTATTGGACAGTAAGGTCAGGTTTTGCTGATGAGTCAGTTTCTAAACTCTGGGCTATTATGTTGGGGTAACAAAAATATGAAGTGAACATAAAAATAACTAAAGTATGACAATGGATGCAGTTTCTACAATGTTCACAATGAAATGGCATCTGTGCCACTGTCACTTTGTCATTGAGGTAACATGAGATAGCCATAATGGAGATATAACCATGGCAATACTGATGACATTTACACAATATGCCTACACTGCTGCCACCTGGAATAAGGAGAGATGGCAATGCAATGGTGACCATGATGCTGTGACACTGATGCAACTCAACAGGCAGTTGTATCATTATAATGAAAAATCCTGCTCTTCTTTAAATGCATCTATAGTGCCATACCTACTCTTTTTCCCATAAACTAAGTAATCCATCACTTCTCAGTTGTCTGCAACACATTGGTAACATTATATAAGCACTCAAAGTGGACATGCTGTGCTGCTGGCAACTTCACAACATTCAAAACATATTCATTTCTAGACATTTGTTACAACACATTTCCCCTTCCTTCACTACTCATTTTCCTTGCCTCAGGGGCTCTTTTAATTCATTTGAATACTATATTACATGTATATTTAAATTTCCTGCCACTATTTCTATTTTATTTCACTGTGTATCAGAATATATGATATATAAACAAAAACAAAAAAAGCCCTTGATGTTTTGATCTTTAGGGGAATACCAGTCTGACATTTTGATCCCAAAAAGCATAGATATGTATCTAACATGTATTAACAGTGCAAAAATTTTGAGATTCTGTGAATAGAACACTAGATCTTGTGCTCTGTTAATACAGGCAAATCATAGTGATAATATATTATTCATGTTATGTACTAAGGAAACAGGTCAAGCATTATGTGTGACTCATAGATGATTCATGACTGATGAAAATGTTACATTTCTGAAAAGGATTGATTATATGACAATCTAAACGCAGTTTTTATGACTTAGCTATGACATCATAGATCTGGAGCTTTCTATGCTCCACAACTGCTGTAATGGATTGACTCAGATCCAACCCCAATTATTTCAGATAAGTAGACTAGCATGACAGATCCTCTGATGTCAGAATGACATCATTGACCTGGTTCTGGCTACATCACATACAGATACATACAGAACCCTCATCAGAAAAAAGCCATTTTCTTAATAGGCAGAGCCATTCTATGTATTCTATATGTTGGTCTATAGACCAGTGCCTTTTGTGCAGTCTACACAGTACTCTGTAGTAGCAATGGTTATATACTTACTACACAACCTACATAGACTATGGTAGGGAAGTAAGGCAGTACATAGGTCAATATCGCATTCAGGTTTTCATGCATGTCTCCCATTCTCTCCAGGTGTTTTATTTACTGTCCAATTGCATGTTGGAACATCTGTGTTCAGTTAACGTTGTAAAACTCCTAGGAACTCCGAAGTGAAACTCCTAAGCTAATGAAAAGGGTGTGAGTGTAGTTCTCAACCCAGGGGATTGCAAAGAGAGAAAGAAAGTGGGTGAGGGTGAATATGGATGGCTCACTGATGTCCTGAGAGCTGGAAAATAAGAGTCTGATTCCTCCCCATTTGGTAGGGCTAAGGAATCAACTATGGAGTTGTCAGGAGTTGACAGGAGTTGCAGGACTTGACTGGACTTGAAGGGAAATGAAGGAAATGGACTTCGGAGACTTAGAACTGATGGTAGATGGTGGTAATTCGCTTCTAGAACTCAGTTCTATGTACAAACTTTAGAGTCTGGGTATTCCTGAGACTGTGAATCAAAAGGAAAGATAAAGGAACAAATGCAGATACTAAATAAAGGAATATCCCGATAAGGAAACACAACTCCGACTCACAGATCACTTGTTCGGGGCGCGGAAACAAAGGTCCGGTCCTCCGGACATCGGAGTTCTGACTCAAGAAGACGGCCTATGACTGTTGAGTCTCGGAGGATTGGCGGATGACTTCGGAGGAGCTCGGAGGATGGACAAATACTCAGAGAATGTAGGAATATCACTGTAGGGAGCTTGAGTCTCCTACAACATGATGGAATTCATCTCCTGAATGTACATCATCATCTGTATCAATGCCTTTTGTCCCCTGTTTGACTGCCTGAATGACCATGATTGTTAAGACTGGATCTGCTCTGCTCAAACTCTGGTTGGAGATTGGAGGTCAAAGGGGAGGAATGGCTGGAGATGGCCAGAGGTCCAGAGGATTGTGTCCAGAGGAGTGAAGGCTTGATGCATGACTTGTGTGTCATGTCTCTGTACCATCATAGCCTTCTTGGTTGGAGACACATTGGAGGAAACCAGAGAAGATAAGAGGAGTGGTCTATGATGATATTCAGGCTGAGGCTATCTACATACAGAGGTTGGAGTATATATATTTCGGAGTAACTGTGGATTAGTAATGAAGGGCTATGTAGATATGTAAAACAGAGGTTGGAGAGTCATATGCTGGAGCTATGCTCTGGGCCAGGAACAGGCCAGAGCTGTGCTACATAGCATTGGAGAGATCAGAGGGGTGAAGCTAAACTAAATAGAGAACAAGGAAAGTACATAAGGGTATCTGAGGTGTGTCCAGAGGAAAAGGAGTTCTGGAGTTGGTGAGGGAGTCACCAGAAGGATGAACAGAGTTGTTTTGGAGGTCAGAGTTGTCTTGATTACATGGAATATGATAGTATTCCCCTCTTAGGCCTAAACCCCTGAAGGTTGAGTTGATCAGCATTGAAATTTGAAGGAGGGTATAAAGTCAGTGGCAGAGTTGGAACATGGCTTGATCTCATACCATGATCATGTCTGGAATCAACAACATCAAATCTTGGTCCAACACAAATCTCATGGAGTGCAAGGATGACAGTGATGCTGTGTGGGAGGCGAAGGCTGTGGAGCAGAGAAGGCAGATCAAGATGAGGAAGGAGGAACACTGAAGGGCAGAGGAGGAGGCACACTGGAGAGCAGAGGTGGAGGATCAGAGGGCAGCAGAGGAAGTCATGAGGAGGGTGGCTGAAGAGGCACAGAGGCAGGTGAGTGCACAGGCCATCAGATGGAGGGCGACTGATGGAATCAGAGCAGGCAGGTCTGAGTTCCAGAAAGGGGAAGGAGCATGTGGCAGAGCTGGCAGATTGCTGGAGGTGCAAGGACCAGGGCCTCAAGTGTGAGCTCAGGCCTGGCAAGTTGTTGTCATACCTGGTGTGTCAGGACATGAAGGCAAGATGCTCAAGGCTGGGGGAGGAGAAACCAGAGTGCTGGAAGTGGAAGAAGATGAAGGCACTGGCACATAAAGCAGTAAAATGTTTCTGCCAATTGCCAGCCAGCCAATGTGCCATTTAGCAAAAATTGACCAGCCAGCCAATGTCAGCCAATCAAATATTGGTCTGGTGAATTGACCATGTCCTGTGTGTCTGGCTGGCCAATGACACTGCCTGGTATATATTCACTGGTTGGTCAATTCTATCATCTTAGCACTGGCCAGTTGGCCGATGGACTGTGTTCTGTGTGTGTCCAGCCAGCCAATGACACTGTCTGCTCAATATTCACTGGTCAGCCAGTTTCTGTACTCTTAGCACTGACTGGTTGTCCCATTCAATTTGATAGATACACATCATATTGAATATACAGTGGCTCAAAAAAGTGTCCCAATGTTGGTACATTTTGAAGAGATTGGTTAATTGCCAGTGGAGAAAACCAAACAAGGCAAAATACTGGCAGGAGCGAAGATAGTACTTGCTATGGGCTTCCTAACCCCACTTGGATGATGGGATTCGGTTGTCATGCCACTGAGGTACAGCCATTTTAAAATGACATGTCAT
>JBBPTO010001978.1:0-12696 GCA_038094155.1 Pulveroboletus cf. aberrans
GTATGACCGCATATAGGCTACCTTTAATATAATGAAGTCTAGCATTGCATGTAGGGTTTCTAGAGTAATGGTAGTGCATAGGTGCGATGTGGGATATTCATAGATCATAGATTAGATGATTGTAACATTAAGACCATAGTACTGCATGATTTCTTGCAGTCCATCCTTTAAAATTTAAAGATATAGGTTCCCATCCATCCTATTATCAATCTTGGTAGCATATCCAATGCCATCTCAACCCATGCAGCCCCACATCATCACAGAACCACATCCAAACTTGACTGTTCTTTCAACCAGCCTATTGATAAGCCCTTCTCCTGACCTTTTGCAAGCCCATTTGTGCCCATCAGATCCCAGGTGATTTATTTTGGTCTCATCAGACTATATGACCTTCTTCCAGTCATCAATAGTCCAATTTCTATGGGCATAGGCAAAATTCAAATGAGCTTTACAATGTATGGCTGAAAGAAGGGGATGTTGGGACTTGATTACAGCCCTCATACCACTTTTCTTCAAGTGGTGACACACTGTGGTGGTAGACAGAGGTTCCTGAACAAGCTGGGTAAGAGCTTTTGTCACTTGAATGGCATTCTCTGCTTTTCCAGAAGAGATTAGACAAATAGCATGTCACATATTGGTAGAAAAAAGCTTGGATGGGTGACCTCCAGTAGATTTTTGAAGCTCAGAACACTCTTTGAAGCAGAGTATCAATATGGTATACACATGAAGACCAATAGCAGAAGCAATAGAGTGGACAAATTGGCCACCATCAAGCATAGAGAGAATATTGGCCTTTTGAGTAGCAGAGAGGAATTTCATGATGATAAAAGTTGAAAGCAAAGAAGCATGTGAAGTATTTCAAACTCAGACATATTGTTTACACATGGCTCAAAGAAGTGTCCCAATGTTGGTGCATTTTGAGGAGATTGGTGAATTGCCAGTGATAGAGACCAAACAAGGCCAAATACCTGCAGAAACAAAGGTAGTACATGCTCTATACTTTCTAACACCACTTGGATCATGTGAATCAGTTGTCATGCCATTGAGCTATGCCCATTTTAAGATGACATGTTATTGGGACACTTACTTGAACATCATCTCAATTCTATACTTTTTGTATTTAGTGTGTCCTTCCTTGGCATTAATCACTGCCTCTAGCCTTCTAGGCATGCTTTCTATCAACTTTGACACTCCTCAGCCTCAATCTTTCCCCACTCCAGTACAATCCTCTTCCAAAGTTTCCATACTCCTCTATCTGGTCTTGGATAGCTGTTGAGCTTTTGTTTCAAAATTTGCCAGACATGTTCAATAGGGCTAAGGTCTGGAGATTGTGGTGGCCAATTTAGAAGCTTAATCCCATGAGATTCCAGCCATTCCTGAGCTTTTTTAGAGAAGTGCTTGGGGTCATTATCCTGTTGAAAGATAACGTCTTTCAGAAGTGCCAGAGTTTTTCATGCTAGGAAGTAGGTTATCCTCCAGAATGGAGACATACTTCTCAGTAATCATCTTTCCCTCCACCTCTGTCAAGATCCCAACACCATTCCACCAGATACACACCCAAATCATTAAGGAACCTTCTTTAAACTTTGATGTTTCCTGAACCTCATGATTCTGTAAAGGTTTACCTGCCATTTTCCATATATACTTCCTTTCATCTGACCCAATCCTGTTAAGCTTGGTTTCAGCTGACCAAATAACTCTAGTCCAGTCCTCTATAGTTCAGTTTTGATACTTGAAAGGAAAGGCTAGCCTCTGTTTTCTATGTTTGGCAGATAAGAAAGGCTTCCTTTTCTTGATCACAGCCTTCAAAGAAGCAGACTTGAGAATATTATGAAATGTTTGGGATAAGATAGGAGAGGAGAGGGCAGAATTGATGAGATGGATGGCTTGAACAGCATTTTCAACCTTCCCAGTGGTAATACTAGAGACAATCCTTCTTTCATCAGTATGGAAAAGCTTAGAAAAACATTCTAGCTTGATGTTTTCCTTCTCTGGAAGGTATTCTTTAATGACTCTAGCCACAGTAGACTTTCACAGACCAGTTGGAGAGGAGATTTGATGAATAGAAAGACCAGATTCAGACAAAGAGTGGATATTGGCTTTAACAGAGGTGGGAATGGACTTCATGATAATGTTGGTTATCTGAGTGGGTTGTGTATTATTTATACATCTTGGAATTATGTCATTTACATCACCAATCAGGGTCAAGGCATAGCATCCATCAGAAGCTGTCATATTCTTATGTTATTTACTAAATAATAAATTACAGCATGATATTCAAATAAGTGTCCCAGTGATATGTCATCTTAAAATTGGTATAGCTCAATGGCATGACAACTGAATCACACGATCTAAGTGGAATTAGAAAGCCTAGAGCAGGTACTACCTTCGCTCCTGCAGGTATTTGGCCTTGTTTGGTCTCTACCACTGGCAATTCACAATTCTCTTCAAAATGCACCAACATTGGGACACTTTTTTGAGCCACTGTATGTGTATCTTTGTTTGTCCATGTGATTAATACCAAATATAACTTTATTTCAATGTGATTATGCTTTGTCTCTTAAAAGGTGCAAAACTGTTGCAATGGTATTGCTGATTTAATATGGTCATATCTTCATGGAATGTCTGTCAAATCACGTAATTCAGAGATCCATTGTAGCCAGGGGTTTGTACTTTGCTTGGTACCACTAAAGCTAAGTAGAATTCCCATGCAATATTGCAGAATGCTTCATATACTGTGTTGAGGTTAAACATTGCAATGGTTTTGGAGGTCACTGTATATTGAAAGTGAGGCTTTAATGTGCCAGTAAGCCTCTCATGGTTTTATTCTCAGCAGTCCTCCAATATGCCAAATCCACTGCCCATGCTAAGGAACACTTTCTGAATCATCTTGAAGTGTATCTACCTAGCAAAGCCAACTCCCTACCAAATCAAGCAACCTCTGAAGGTCCCAGTTTATTCAATAATCTTGTCTTCCCCACTGTCAAGTCACCAGCCAGTAAGTTTCATTTCTCTAAGTAAAGTTGTTTCTGAATGTTGTGGTTGTAAAGCATCTGATAACACACCTGTAAACACTAATACCTACAGTGCTGCAGTGGTGCTCCATGGTGGGCCTCCTGCAAGTAAGCAGTATAATTTCTTTAATCTACTCTCTATCCAACTTGTGCTTGTTAGCTGGATATTCACAGGTGTCTTCTCAACAGGCATTGATGTCAACTCCATGACAGTGTCCTCTCTCCTGCTGTTTCAGAACAGACCACAGCCCCCAACATCATAGGTGAGTGCCATTTGACTCCAACATCCAAACTTTTGAAGTCCCCACACTGTATCCTTGCTGTTGGCAAGCTCCACAAGGCCACTACTCCTGCAGAACTGATGATAGGTTGTATTCAATTTTAAGCTAAAAGTGGTTCTGAGCAGGTGACAGCAGCAATTCATTATGAAGTGGTTGTAAAGGAGGTCAATCATTCAGCATCCATCCACCAAGCCCTCTACTTTTTAAAATCTCAGTATGACTGGGCTGTTTCATGTGTGTTGGTGACTCAGTTTCTGATGCTTCTGTTCAATGACCCTCAATTGCCCCCACATAGAAACTTGAGGAAAAGCTATGACATGAACAAAGCCAGGTTGTCAACCAGCTATGCATCAATTGGAGAACAAAAGAGGTGGAAATACTACAATAGCAGCAGAGAATACAAGCAGAACTATTGGGCAGAGACTGCACAATTTCACTCCAGAACCAGCAACTCAAGAAGTTAGAATCAGACTTTCCCCTTGTTACTGTGCAAACCAAAGAGCAGGCAAATAACCACCTAGAATAACTTTGTGGTCAATGGAAACAAAGATACTGCAGCGTGAGAAAAAGATACAAATAGAAATACTAAGTAGAGATCATGTAATTTCTCATCAGAACCAGTGCTCAAGAAATTAGAATCTGATCTTGCCTTCATTATCAAGCAAACCAAAGAGCAGGTAAGCTTGCTGGTAGGAATGTATTCCTGACCCAACAGAGTCAAGCAATGCAGGACATTCAACAAGAGGTAGTGGGTATTGCAGAGAAATCACACATTGCCACACAGGCAGAGTCAGCTGGCTATACTGGCAGTCAGTCTACCATAAAAGTGTCAAGGCATTGTATTTTTAGGTCAAGAGAGAGTCAGAACTGATTGTGCTGAAACAGAAAAATGAGACTATCATGTAACAAGGCTGAAGTACATATCTCCTATGTCTCTACCATATGACATTCTCACGCACTACATACATAGTGATTGCAAGTAGCCCAGGCTGCATATCAACCACCAGGGGTATTGCCTTCATTCTTGGAATCAATTCCATCTACTCCTAATCACAGTACAGGTGTAAGTATAGTTGTGATATGCTTAAGTTCTCTTCTTTAAACTTCCTTCTAGCTCACTTCATCTGAAATAAGATCATATGGAATCTCATCCCCTAGAGCAGACACCATGACTGAAGTGGCTCAGCAAGTCTATTCAATGCTGAGAAATAAAATTCCACCCCTGCTGCCTATGCCTTCTTCTCACTGATGATCCAAAGTGGTAAAAAAGGTTCAAGAGCTGCAGCATGAAATTGATAAAGAAAGTTAAACTTGATGTGTCATATTTTTCTCCTTCATTTCTTATACTGATTTTAACTGTGATATGAACATGTTCATCACCTCTTCACAGAGGTCTTTCAGATTACAAAGGATAAAGATTTTTTTTCTTGTGATCCCTTCTTCTCATGAGGATATGTGCACTGATATCCCAGATCCATGGAATCTCCATTGGGACTTTGAGTGTCCATCTTTGTCAGACTGCAATAGGGGTGCCATTCACTTACTCCTTTAGATGTTGGATGAGATGCAGGAATCTGAAGGGCAGACCACAGGACCAAGCCCCCTGGCTTATCAGGAGAAATACAGAACTCAAAGGTTTAACTGCATTAGGGCAGTTGTTGCTAAGATGAAGCCCCTTATTCTAGTTGATAAGTCATTTTAGACAACTGAACAGGTTTCTGATTAACTAATCAAAGAGAAAGAAGAAAGTCTGAAAAAAGCTAGAAGAGATAACCAGAATATGACAGTAATTCATTTGAATTCTCTCAGTCTATTCTTTGCTGATAACTTGAGTAGAAATATAAGCACTACCTACTAGTTACTAGAATAACACTTGATCTCACAAAAGAGAAGGGAAAAGACAAAGACTCTCAAAATAAGTTCCAGACATGAGTATGTGAGGTGGCAGCATCTTTGGTCCTCTACCATCTCACCTCTTGGCTGTGATGCCTTACCCTTCACTGAGCTTTTTTGCTCCTGCCCACCACTTTCTCTTGCAGCATTCACATTCAAAACTCTAGGTAAACTATTTTGTCCATGTCACTTCATTCACGCAATCTCACTCCATGGCATGCACTGTTGCACATCCCAGTACATGCAGGTTGCTCACCTGACCATGCTATGGGCCAGAAACCCCCAGGACTTTCACCCACCCCTTTCATACCCACTCAACACACTCTTTCTCTCATAGTATCATCTATACATTTCTGAGCAATCCCACTCATTCTCTTCTTCATCCAACTGAGCATTTTATATTCACAGACTATGAATAAGTTTTTGAATCTCAAATCATTGTCATTTATTCAATGCCATCTGTGTGCCAGTCTACTTTGTAAATGTTGTTCAAGCAGCAGTCTCTCCTCATATGGCTGGTTAAACTTCAGCTCTTACTGTTGCTTCATTCCAGCACATCCCTTACTGTCCTCTATGTCATCTAGATCATAGACCATGGAACCACAGACATAATATATTGTAGCCAACGATCTCTACCACTCTTAAGCACCTTATTTCTGTTCCTCTGCTTGCACTGTTATGGTTAGTTTTGTATGGACAGTGCCACTCCATGCTACAGATATTATAGCATATCATAAATAGTAATAACATGATGAATGAATCAACAGTGCATCAATATTACACTCCCAGATTGCCTTCTTTATCTGATATCATTATTCAGCAGGATAATGACTTCAAGCATATCTGCAAAAGGGTCAAGGAGTGGTTAGAGAAGCAGGAATTTAGGACTATGGTCTGGCCTACACAGTCTCCTTACATAAACCTTATTGAGTACCTCTGTGGTTATTTCGAAAGAAGGTTTGCAGGGCATGTAAACGCATTCATAAATTGTGGGAAAGGGTTGAACAGGAGTGGGAGGAAATACCAGCTGAGGAGTGTCAAAAACTAATTGAAAGCATGCTAAAAGGATCAAAGCAGTGATCAAAGAAAAAGGAAGCTATACCAAGTACTAATAATACCCAAGTACCCTTGTAAATGCAAAAGTGCAAAATCCCTTTCAATGACATCACTGTTTGAAAATTGCCACATTTCTGCACCATGTGAATTTCATCATATGACTCAGGGATCTATTCAACAGCCAAGAGTATGTACTATTTATAACTCCACAAGCTAAGCAAAATTACCACAGGGTTAGGTAGTGTGCATCACACACTACAAATGAGGCCAACATTGAAAGTGTTTTTGAGCTTACTGTATAGTAACCATGAAAGGTCTTAGAATATTCAAGACCTTCACATCTGTTAGCTTGTTCTATGGCTGGCCCATAGAAGCAATGTATTTGAAATGTGCTCAGTAAGCCACTTCAGGACTAGCCAATAAACATGAATGAGTCATCAATAGAAGCCCTTGAATTTGTTATAAGAAGTCATGAGTCATGGCAGAAGAACACCCTGGAAGGTGATGGAATGTCACAGAATCATGATGAGTCAGACTCCATAGAAGGCCATAGACCCTTCTAACATGGCATGTGACTGTCTAGCCCATGTGACTGGTCATGTGGCAGTCCATATGACTCACCATGTGATGAACCATGTGATTATGTGGCTCCCATTTGAGTGTGAGAAATTCAAAGAAAATAGTGGAAAATGAGCAGTAAAAGAACATATCATAACATTATTCAGTTCATGGCTCCTCATGATCCCACACAACCAATTGCAAAAGCATTTCCCTTGCTGAGCTTAAGTGGGAATTCTGAAGAGATTTCTAACACTGCAATTGTTGAACCAATAGAAATGCACTGAGTGAAATGACTCAGAACCTGTATAGACTCTAGGTTGCCTTGTCAGGCAAGAGATAAATGAGTTGATGTCTTAGATGCTGAGAAAACACCAAATGGACAAGACTGTCCTTTGGTGGCTTGATTTAGATTCTTTATATATGACTTGGAGTTTGTACATATTGTATACTCATCTCAGGTGTCTGTTGTAAGGAGCCATTGCTCCTTAGGTTTATATCTGGTCTATCTACATCCAGTCGACTTTTTATATGTCATCTATTGTTTCTCTCAAGCATGCAGTCAATCCACGTACCATCCATGTCCTATTCATCATTGATCCAGTTCCAGTTCACCCCTTATTATATATATCCAGTCAATTCAAGTCTGGTTTTCTTTCTTTTCTTTCAAGTTTATACCATCTTCCTCCCATTTGTATAATCAGAATCAGTGCAGCAGTGGTCATGTTTCCTTTTTTTTAATTGTCAGTTATCTATCTCTGCTGATAACAGGACAATGGACACTATCTTTACTTATGAGTATCTTATGTCATGGCTAGACTAGCTGTCATTCAAAAGTCAAGGGATATGCTCTGACTATAAAATTTGTATCATTTAAAGTTGTGAGGACCTTTTTTCAACTCTTCAGATCCTGTCTGAACTTCTGCAGGATTTTCCCCCTTTCATTGCCCTCATTATCCTCATCATCTACCTTGCTTCCAGTCCTTGTCCTCAACCAGGTAGTTTTGATCCAGTGAAATATCAGTACTGGATAAATATCAGATACCTATTAGATATATTCCAAATCCCTCTCAAACTTGCAGGGAGTGCCTTGATCCTGTCCCCTTCTCACTTTACAACCTTTAGGAATCCCTTAGAGATGAGTGCCACTCATACACTTCTTGACTTATTGTCTACCTCAGATCAGTTCAGTGGTTGGCACTACACCCATTCTATCTGTCTTTTAAATAGAGCCCATCATGATGGATTCCAGGTTGTCAAGACGGACACTCAGGCCTACTCTCTAGGTTTAGAACTTGAGAGTATCTTTTCTCATTTTTGTTGTCTCAAACTTTCTTCAGACTCAAATTTCCTGATTTCAGTAATGCCAGATAGGGCTCATCATTTATGAATTAGCATCCCTACATTGTCTCCCTTTGTTCCTGGGGCATCTATTCATTCTACCCCAGCTTATAATGCTGCCTCTTCTCATACTGCTCATTGATTTTTGGCCTGCTTTCACCCCAGCCTTTAGTCTGGGCATCAACTTTGTCTTCTTCATATCTCAATTTTCTATTTGACTCTACTCATTATTCCTCTGAATGCAAAAGCTTATCTGACTCCTCATCCAAGCCTTCTTCATCCAGCTCATCACCTAGTCTTCCATATATATCTCTCCATCATGATGACTTTTCTCATCTCCCAATACTGCATTTACTTGTTAATCACCCACAGAACCTAAACTGCCTGCCAAATCCAATACCAATGGCCAGTCAAGCTCAACCCCTCCATATGCCTCCCCAAGGTAGTTCAAATACACCCAAGTTTGATGGCAAGATGCTGTTTCAACTCCCTCAGTATCTCAAGGATGTCGACCAGATTGGTGATCAGGCAGCTCTTGATAACACCAGTAAAATAAAGGCTGTGATCTGGTATGCAGATCTGGATAAAGCCAAGGTTTGGAAAACCATTCCAGAGACAACCACCAATCTAGTGAATTGGCCCACATTCATTACTGCTGTTAAATAGTTGTATCCTGGACACAAGGGTATTAACCACTTCTGCCATGCTGACATTCAGTACTTAGTGGAGGATTACCAAAAGAAACAGATGTGTAACTGGGATGACCTGGAAGAGTATACCAGGAAGTTAAATAAAGTTTTGGTGGCATTGATTGCTAACAATGAGCTTTCTAAAGTGGAGTGAAACATCATCATCCTTGCAGGATTTCCAAGGGTGCTACAGGATCACATCCAGCAGCAGTTGGCTATTGTAAAACCAGATCACCATCCAGAGAATCCTTATGTAATGGAAGATGTGGTTGTGGCACTCAAATTCTTGCTGTCTGGATTTGCACTTCATTCTACCCTTAACATGTCCGACATTCTTTTCCATTCCCAATCATCACATAAGCCACACTATACTTTGGCCCCATCCTTTCTCAAGGTTATAATCCACTCCCAGCTCTGAGAGTGGAGTTGAATGCAGCTATGCACACCACACCACTGTGCAAATTTTGTGCTGAGTCTGAGCACTTCATCTGGACCTGTGCTGTTTGTTTGGAGTATATTGAGACATGAAAAGTGATTTTAAATCTGAATGGCAGGCTCTACTTGCTGGATGGGTCAGAGATTCCACGAGTACCAGGTGGATAATGTCTCCAGGATGTGGTTGACCATATAATGAATGCTTCTTAGTCTACCCAGGCTTCAATATCTGTGGTGACTAGCACCCACATCACTACCAGTATCCTATTTGCCACTCACCTGGATACCCCTGCTGTCTTAGATATCAATTCATCTGCCTACATCTTGGCAGAGGATCTGAATTGAGGATCTGCCCCCATCTCAGCAGATACTAATTTTCAACACTACCTAGCATAGGCTTGGGCTTTATTCCAAGCAGATAGAGAATCTAAGATTAAGGGAAAGAGGATCCAGTTTGATGATGTTCAGATTCCACTGCACAAGCAATCTGACCCTCATGCAGCTATGATATCCAAGGAGCTTCTTTTCTCTGAGCATCATCATCTGCTTCACACTTGTCAACTGGTCCATTGAAAACCAGATCACCCTCCTACCTCTTGCATTACAAACTCAGCTCCTCAGGCATCTGGTGCAGGTACTGAACCTATCAATTCATCTCCATACCAAAATCAGACATTTCCTAACTCAGTGTAAGTATTCTTTCCCCTTAGAAGATGACTCTGCACCAGATTAAATACTGAAATGAATGCTAGACTCTAGCATTACAGTTCCTATGAAGGAGCTTTTTGCCATCTCACCCAGATTTTGGAAACAGTTCAGAAATCTCACTATGGTGAAGCATACCACCAATCTGTCTATTAACATTGCACAGGTACATGAGCTATCTGAGAAGGATCTGGTAGCAGTCAGTTATGAATATGGCAACCAGATCCTCCACAACAATGACAACCTTATCATTGCACATCATAATCTACCACTATGGGCCATCAAGGTCAAAGTAGAGAATTCTGGGTGTGCACTTCTTGGCATTCTTGACTTAGGACTGGGGATCATCACAATGCCAAAGAGGCTTTGGAAGAAACTCAGACTGTGCATCTGGTCAGACCATCTTATAAAGCTGTCATGCATGAATACAAATGTGGATTCTACCATTGATGTCCTTGAAAATCTCTCCCTGGGTTTCAATACCAGTGATGTCATGGCTCAGGTACAGATCTTGGTAAAAGCCAATTTTGACCTGTTACTTGGGCATCCTTTTCATTGTTTGATGAGTGCTAATACAGAAGATTCTCCTGACAGTTTACAGACTATAATGCTGCATGGCCCAAATACCAGAAAAGCATCCACTTTATTTGAATTCATGGGACCTTACAACTTTCAATAGTTCTATGGGTTCCCATCACCTTACCACTGTTCCAATGGGCTACACTAATGCAATACAGATATATAAGGCAGATATGGCCTTTATCCTGCAGGATGAGATTTCTCATTTCACTTATCCCTTCATCAATAACCTACTGGTCAAATCCATCACCACCCAGTACCAGCAACTGGACAGATTGTATGAGACCATCCCTGACAATCCTGGAATCTACTGCTTCATTTGAAAGCATGTTCAAGTCATTCACCACATTCTTCAGCAGTTGCAAAATGTTGGTGCCATCATCTCCACTAAAAATTTTGTTCTAGCAGAACTGGATGTGATGATTATTGAACACAAGTATATGGCAGACAGAAACATTTCCCATGAGGACAGGGTTCAAAATATTCAAGATTGGCCAGAATGCCAGATCCTAATGCAGATTGACAGATTTCTAGGTGTGTGCAGAGTGCTCTACCTTGTCATTTGTAATGCCACTTCTATTGCACATCCATTAGTCAAATTGACTGAGAAAAATGCCTTGTCCAATTGGGGGAAGCCTCAGCAGATTACAATGCAGCATCTCAAGGATGTGATCTGCACCTCTCCCTCCATATGTTGCTTGGACTATGAGTTCAGCTATGAGGTGATCTTGGCTGTTGATACTTCATTGATCACAGCTGGGTACTTTCTGTCCCAGGAAGGGGAGGATGGAAAAAGGTATTTGAACCAGTTCAGGTCAATTAGTCTTACAGATGTCAAGAGCCAGTACTTGCATGCCAAAATTGAGGTTTATGGGCACTTTCATGCACTTCATACTGTATGGATCTTCATTTTTGACATTGCCAACCTGACAGTTGGGATGGACACAAAGTATGTCAAGGATATGATTAACAATCCTGACCTGCAACCCAATGCAACCATTAACCAGTGCATTATGGGTATTCTTCTTTTCATGTTTTGTCCATGTTCCTGCATCATGGCATACTGCCATAGACAGACTCTCACAACATCCTCCATTCAAGGATGACCTGCCTGAGAATGACAACTTTAAGGACTGGCTCAACAGAACTTATTCATTTCCTGTCACCCTTTTCAACAACTGGTTACTTTCACCCAGTTCCTCCCCTTACCTTTCTAAAGATCCAGTGTTGATCTGCCATTCACTGCATCACTGTGCCATGTTCATGCTCATTCTGGATATTTTACCAGATGATCCAGTAATTCCTCATTCAGCCGAGGCTCTTGCCAAAGAGGCTTGAATTACCCTAATCTGGGAGTTTCTCGCCACTCACATCCATCCCCTAGACCTATCCAACTCTGACTAAATTTCCTTTATCAACTCAGCAACCTGCTTTTTTCTTCTTAATGGCTCTCTGTACTGTTGTGAGCCACATGGTCACCATCAACTAGTCATTCCACCACAGTGCCACTACAGGCTAATCTGGAAGGCTCATAATAGCCTCAGGTACAAGGGTGTCTTCATGGTTCAGACCTGGTTGCTTCTATTGTTCTGGTGGCCTGTGTTGGTGGACAATGTCAAATGGTGTTTGCTATACCAATACCTCATCCAACTTGTCTCCATACCACATAGCATTATGTAACCGTTTGTGTTCTCAGATATCATCATTTGCTCCCCTGCTTTCTCTTTTCCTCAGTGTCATCTATCAAGACTTGCTGAGGTATGTTTCACACTTTCATTCACCTGCATACATGCATTGTATTTATCATATGTCACTAGCTTGTTGTCTGCTAGATCACACAAATGGTAGATAAAGACTTGTTACAAGTGCCAAATTTGACAGACCCAGAAATTGCATATCCCTCTAACCATTCCCACCATTGGTGGCCTATTTTACAAGGTTTACATTGACACTATGTTTATGCTACATTCAAGTGGATACCAGTACATTGTCCAGGCCTGGTGCATGCTTACTGCATACCTGGAATGGTGGATGTTGTGATCCAAAAATGCATCTGCCATTGCCTCTTTCATTTTTAACAGCATTCTGTGCTGGTGGGGTGTTGTATCCAAGTTGGTTACTGACAATGGATTCTCTTATGTGCAG
>JBBPTO010001979.1:0-12695 GCA_038094155.1 Pulveroboletus cf. aberrans
CCATTGCAATCGTATTGCCGTTTTGTAATGGCCATATCTCCGGCATCACCAGACCAAATCACGTGATCTATGGACTGTTACGTAGCTAGAGGATTGTACTATATTCGGTCTCACCAACACTAAGCAAGATTCCCACAGTTATAGCCAGTACACTACATACACTCTAAATGTAGCAAACATTGCAATGGTTTTTGGAGTCACTGTATCATTGACATGTTTTTCCAAATCAGGTTGATCCTGTAGCTTTTGTGAGAGTGTTGACTGACTGAAAATCAAAGCTCCCAACTTCAGTGTCCTGAAATGCTTGACAACTTCCCCCTGTGAAATTAATGGGTGTGCATCAATAAAGGCAAAGATGGTGAGCCAATCACTAAGCATGAGGTTCTTTCATGCTGGATTGGTCATCACTTGTGCTGAAGTCTGGGAAACACCAACAGCCTTCAGCTTCTTTGGCTGTCAGTTGTATGGCAGAGGTGTGCCACAGGTTTTACACTTTTCAGCAGGCATAGTAGTGGTGGTAATTTAGTGCAATGGTTCAAGAAGGGCTTTCTAACATTGCTCCAAGTCAGTACAATTAAGTGCAAGCTGAACTTCCAGCTATTTTTTGCACCCATCTGGTACTCAAAATTCTACTCTCTACTGGCTTGGATACAGTTCCATAGTCACCACCATAATGCATAGTCACCTGCAGGGGGCAATGCATGATGCATTATGCATTAATGTCAGGATGCTAGACTCCTCTGGGGCTTCGTCCAACGGAGGTCCAAGGTGTATCGGTCAACTCTGGGGTGAAAGGACGTAGGAAGGGCCAGAGGTCTGATGAAGATGGAACAGAGTGACAAGCGAAGGTGACAAAGGCGGAATGGGGCAGAGATGAGGGGTTATGGGGGCGAGGACTTGGCACAGAACTTATGTGTCATGCCCTTGCCTACTGTCAGGTCCTCATTTTGGAGATGGAAGGACAAGTGGAGAGGATAAGAGAAGGAAGGAAACTTTGTCGGGATCGGACGGAGTTCAGAGGAGAGAGAACATCATGAGTGACTTCAATAAAGAGGTCAAGCAACATCAGGTGACATCAGGTGACATCAAGTGACATCAAAAGACATCAATATTTGAACTGAGGAATACATGAGGGAAGTACGGAGTTATATACTACAGTATCAGATCAGAGTCCAGAACGGAGAATGGAGGAAACCATATGTAAAGGTACAACAATGATTGGAGATCATAGGATACCGAGAGGTGATGTACATAGGTCTAGGAAATGAAATGTAACACAGGAGTAATCATAGGAATGGAGCATAGGTCAGAGGAATGGAGGGAACATAACAGGAAACAAGATCTGAACCAATTATAATTGGTTCAACGGGAAAAAGGGTTCTGGTATCAGATGTCCAATGGGTGATGGGATGGAGTCCTATCGGAGGAGACCAGAAGTGAGGAAGTCAGAGTCAGAGGTGGCATAGAGGGTATCAGAGGGTGGTTTGGAGGTGTGATGATAGGTTAGAATGGGATATGACAATTAACACTCAATTGTCCACTGCCCCACAGTGGAATCTGAAAAAACCTATGCATCATGAGATTTATGCACTAGGGTCACATGCAATATGAGGTAGTCTACTGTAGCATGGAACTGCCACTACCAAGTCGAGAGCCCATAAACTGTGGGAACTGGTTTGCGAGTTTTTGATCAACATAGCAGAGACATAGCACCTTGTATACTTGTCAACTCATGGCCATTCATCACTCAACTACTGTTGCTTCTTGTCATCTTCTGCCACACAAGAAGCAAGGAATTAGATGAAACAGATCTAGCTAGCTATTCGGCAAGTGCAACTGTGACTAGCTGCACAGCGCTATTGCCAAATTGAGACAACCAACTTCCTGAGCATTGGCATTGGTTTGTAGTGACTTAGTACCAGATTGGATCAAAACCATTAGTTTTCCCAATCTGGATTTTGGTGGGCAAACCAGCACAACTGATGGTTAACCAAGTTCCCAAGTGGGGCCTTAGTAAAAAAAGATAACTGTCACATGCTCAACGTTCTCAATGGCAATGTGGGGCCCATCTCTCGGCGGCCTGCTTTTGAACACATGGTGACTGTTGTGTAGTTAGTCATATGCACAACAATGGCATGTTTGGAACCAGGGTGGCTTACTGTGAGCAACACAAAGCCCTTTTTTTTTGCTGTGGGCTAACCACTTCCATGAGGTTCAACCTGGTTCAATCCAACCCCCAATATGGCCAAAATCTATCCAGACCAGGATCTTCCTCCACCTAAGTAAGGTAGTACAGTAGACTTGCTCATAATGCATGATACCCTAAATGCATAAACTTCATAATGCATAGCTTTTTGGTGCACCTGTATTTGTTCCCTGCTAAAATGTACTTAGAGTGCATAATGCATATTGCATTGACTGGGCAAGTGGCATATGCATTATCAGATGTGGCCAGGAGTGGGCTCAGGAACTGCCTATCACTTCCCACCAGCAATTTTGTATGATTATGATAAAATAAACCTATATTTCCATTGGGCTTAGATTGGATTAAGCCTAATCTGACTCAGAGCCAGGCAGCACCAGAGTCCTAAGGCAATGCTGGCTATCAATAATTATTTGAAAAGTGTGTAAAATATCTCATGGGTTAATTTAATCTTTTGATCAGATGGCTAAAGAAATTTGACCAACATATGCACAACAGCAATGGCACATTCTTTTTCTTGTTGACAATTTCAGTGCACACTATGTTTCCTATAAACCAACAAACATTCAACTTGAATTTTTCACACCAAACCAGACATCTTTTGTGCAACCATGTGGTACTGGGATAATTTGTTGTTTCAAAGCAATCTACCACTCTAATTTTTGCTTGATCATCATTTGTGGCACAAGCAAACCCAACCAAATGCTACAGGCTGAGAAACTGCATATTCATGACCTCTACTCATGACACCAAATCTTTGGCCTACTTCCTACAATTGATGAATTGCTCAACCCTGGTGAGGACTGGGCAGCTTCAGATGGGAGTGTTGAAGGCATTGCTGAACAAGTTTATCAGGAGATGGCACAAGCAGATAGTGATGTGATTGAAATTGAAATTGATGATGAAGACAATGATCCTGAACTGACTGTTTCATCCATGCACATTGAGCTGATGAAACCATGTCAACAGCTCAAAGAAGGGTACATGCAGTATGGTAATCCCACAGTTTCACTTGAACTCTCCCATCAGCTTTGCAGGTTTCATGCAATTTTACACCAAGAAGAACTTGTCCATTCCACACAGACCACATTACATGCTTACTACTTGACCGCTCGTAAGACACTCCTGTACCATAATGCTAGATCATGTCATAAATGTCACAAGTGTCACACATTTCCTGTTGCATAATCCTCATAATGCATGACTTTTTCCCCGCCCAAATCGTATGCATTATGAGCAAGTCTACTGTATGGTTACTGAGGCCCCCGGATAATTTGAATACGTAATTACTGTAAGTAGGAAGATCAGCGTCCCCAGAGTCCTCAGTGGATCACTACTTCTAAATGGAGTCCGGTTGGATAAGCGTTGGGGTAAGATGTCAGCCTGCTGGGTTAGATCTGGCACCAGGATGCACTCACACCCATCGGCGAACACTAATTATGTCTCCGCATTCCATCATGACAGTCAACTTCTAACCAATATCAGATGAGAACCTGCGAGCACGATATTGTGTCGAGCCATCAGTTCGGGTGTGCTCGAGTCCAAGATGTTGCCGAGTCATGATACTGATGAGATTGTTCTGTCATCTGGCGTATACTAGTACCGACTGTTTTCTGGACTGCACTCCTGCTGGTTGTGCCATTCTTTCTGAAGAGGTTTGCACTCACACCGGCGATTTCCATGTTCTTCTGCAGGTATTTGATCGGTCTGCTGCAAGCTCAACTGCCTCTCCCAGTTTGCTTGAGCTGCACTATTCTACTGGCCCGCGGAGAGACGATAAATATCGGGGCAGGTGTTGGCAGGAGAGCTGGCTGTTCGATTACTTCTTTGTTGATCACTGGCGTGCTTGTTCGTGTTGTATGCTGGGCATCGCTATCTTACCAAGATTTCGTTGGAGTGGTGCACCCTTGTCGAAAGGTTTCAATTGCCCTGCCACTTGAACTTTCCCGTCACGCCCGTGGCAACCGTTCGGTTATGTGGGCTCAAAAGATGTTTGAGACTAGTCTGGAATGTAAGCTCGCTTTCCGAAAATCCGTTACTTATCTGCCTTTTTGAGCCACTGTCATTCAATCAGAGGTCTCGGATAACCTTTAAAGAATTCATCAAGCGACCTCAGGGTCTGCTGAAGCAGAGGACTTGGAAATACCCAAAAATGGCTGATCCGCAGGCTGGCCGTCGCCGATATGTGGACACAGACTTCCCCCCTGGCGACCGACGAAAACCTCGAACTGCACAATACATGGCTGTGTGAGCTGCTGTTGGGGCTCGTCGTCGTCACTGTCGTGTACATTACCAGCAATAGCCTCCCTTCGAGCACGAGGCCCCAAATACCGCCGCAGACTTACATAAGAATCTCCGTGTGGTTAGCCAAAAATTTTGGCGATCAGATCGCAAGATGACTTGATTTTTGTGTTGGGGACTCGGAGTCAAGGCGAGAACACACAAAATGGCAATAATGCGAACCGCCTGGATCACATTAGTGTGAGATCACTGTCGGGTTACGTCTCGGGGACTGCCCTCCGGTGGTACCGGTGTGGACGGTGGGTCAAATCTTGGCGACCCCTGAGCCCTTCATGTGTGGACACGGGATCAGTCCTAGGGGTCCCAGTCTGATAGGCCAAAAGATGTAGTATGTCGCTTGGATGAATCCTGTACCGGAATTTTTAAGGGTCCTTCAAGTTGAAGCGGGTGGTCCGCTGACGTGACAAGAAGAAGCCCTCAGGCCCTGCCCGTAATTTGCTAAATGATTTTTACCGCAGCCTCAACTTTCATTTCAGCTGTCTTTCAGGTTTGAACGGCGGTTCGTGAAAATGTGTACTATACCCCTTTTGGTACGTACCGTCTCGCTTAGGTCGAGATTGTCCCCCGATTTGGTGACCACGTTCCAGTACTTCATCATATCTACTAGACGGCAAGTGGGATTGAGGGTCTCGGTAACGTTGCGCCTCAACAGCGCCCATGATAACATTTGGGTTGTGCGGAAATCGTGCTGGCTTACCCACTAGTATATTATTGGCATGGACATGATGGTATACCTTTGAATCCTCCCTTCTTTCTCTCTATATGTTTTCCTCACGCTTGCTCATAATTCCTTTATGTCTTTTGCTGCTAGTAGCTCATCTGCGCAAAAGGAAGGCCAACCGCCGACGCTTTCCTCCTGGCCCCACACCAACTCCGATGCTGGGGAACGTCTTCGGGATCAATACTCTCCATCCATGGCTGACTTATACAAAATGGGGAAAGGAATATGGTTTCACCATCCATCATGTGCATCCTGGTTCCGACTGATGTGTGCATTCAGGTGATATTATTTATACGCGACTGTTGACTCAGGATATCATCGTTGTCAACTCGGAAAAGGTCGCACATGATCTCCTCGACAAACGGTCCAAGAATTACTCTGATCGCCCCGAAAGTCTTCGTCTTATCAACGAAATGTAAGCATACATCTCCGTCCTCGTTACTGGCATGTTTGTTTAACACGATGATAGCTTGGGAACGGACTTTTTCTCCATATTTTTACCGTATGGTGAACAATGGCGAC
The DNA here is from genome assembly GCA_038094155.1 of Pulveroboletus cf. aberrans. Classification (NCBI taxonomy): domain Eukaryota; kingdom Fungi; phylum Basidiomycota; class Agaricomycetes; order Boletales; family Boletaceae; genus Pulveroboletus; species Pulveroboletus cf. aberrans. The sequence goes on from JBBPTO010001979.1 coordinate 5,748, forward strand.
TCCACCGACGACTCTTCCACCAAGCATTCCACCTTAGTGCCGTCCCGTCATTTCGTCCAACTCAGATGCGAAAAGCACATGATCTGATCGCGCGCCTGGCATCGAATCCCCAGGATTTTCAGGCACACCTACAGCTGTAAGGATATTTTTGTTGGGCTTGTTGGCTATTTTGACGGTCTACTGCTGATAGCTTCTCTGCTTCGACGATCATGTCGATCGTATACGATTATATCCCGTCGAGCATGGATGACCCGTTCGTAACTAGTGTCGAACGCGGGATCGATGTTGGCGTGAAGGAAATGCGAGCAGAAGTAGCCGCTACAATAATTGCGTTTCCATTCCGTGAGCACTCCGGGTCTTATGTTATCGATGTCAAATGGATTCGACAGACTGATTGGGCATTCCTGTGAATGGGCCATTGTCACCCCACTAGTCCAGCACCTTCCCGAATGGTTCCCAGGTGCGGGCTTCAAATGTGGCGCTCGTATCATGCGCGAGTCTCTCTCGGGCTGGGTGGATGCACCTTTTGAATATGTGAAGAAGAGTATGGTTAGTAATTAACCATCTGTGCCGAGTGATTCAATCTTCATACTGACATCCGATGTGATGATCCGCGTGCATCACAGGCAGCAGGCACTGCGGCGCCGTCCATGGTATCAACTGGACTGTCGAGAATACGAGACAGTGCACACACTGAGGCAGAGGCAGCATACCTTGAAAAAGGAGTGAAGGAAGCCTGTGCAAGTGCCTACGGCGGTGAGTGAAGTATTCGAATACTAGATTAAATCTTGTCTGAGCCATGTGCCGTTAGCTGCATCGGAAACGGTACGACTTGGAAGAGTGATAGGGTACTTTCATTGATCACTGTCACCAACAGACATTTACCACCCTCATGATTTTTCTTCTGACGATGGTGTTGTATCCCGAGGTGCAAGCGCGGGCTCAAGCTGAGATCGACTCTGTCATTGGTGAAGGACTCCCGAGGCTCCCTGACTGGGAAGATCGGTCTTCGCTTCCTTACGTCGATGCTGTAATCAAAGAGGCACTGAGATGGCACACACCTTCACCTCTTGGTGAGCATAGTTTACTCGTACCTGGTATCGGTTGCAAGAGTCTGATCGTTTCAAGGTCTCCCGCATGCGGCCGTGGACGACGACATTTACGAAGGATATTACATCCCCAAAGGTGTTTCATCTTCTTTTGCGGGCCAGGGACATCATAAAACTTTTTTTTCTCATGTTTAGGGGCCACGATCGTATACAATGCATGGTAAGTCTACCGCATGAAACGCCAGGTCGATACTAGTCCGACCCCTCGGTCCAGGGCAATATCCCGAGACCCGGTCAAATTCCCCGAACCGGACAAATTCAAACCCGAACGTTTCCTTCACGAGAACAACCATTATTCCATCGAAGATCTTTCGTTTGCATTCGGATTCGGTCGACGCATCTGGTACGCAGCTCGCGCGTGTTTTCGCAACCCTCCGAGTCCGCTCAGGGCCGCTAACCCATTCAATGCCAGCGTCGGCAGGCACGTCGCAGCCGCATCGCTGTGGGTTTCGATCGTATCCATGCTCGCCGTGTTTCGTTTGGAAGTACCGCCTTCATGGAATCCAGGTCCTGATGGCGTCAACGTCAAATGGACCCAAGGGGTCACCACGTACGTGCACGCTCTCCCCCGTCGTCCGACCTTCGTTTTTGACGCATCGGCGGTCCTTTGCGTATTCCCCGGGTCCAGACGCCCCGCAGATATGCCATTGGTGATAAAGCCCCGACATGAAGGCCTTGACCCCGAGAAGCTTGCCCATTTGATCGGACAAGCAGGATTGTAACGAGCCCGGCTCAGTGGTACGCCTATTAATTTGTACATACTATGTGAACGATGATATGATCCGACGTGGGTTGTCATTGGCAACTTGAATGTGGGAGAACGCACGCCGTTCGATCGCAGAATGAATCGGCGGTGAGGCGGGCATTCGACTGGTTTCGGGGATAAATCCTAGCCCTTGAACCGAATCGCATGGGCCTCGTGTCGACCGCGTTTCGCGCTAGAGAGGTCGTGTTTTCCAACAGGACTCGCTTGCTGTGTCACACGTTCGGCGAACGGCTGATAGGACGACAGATGGACGAGGGATTCTAGGTTTAGCCGCTTCCGTCTAATCGACTTTTGCTCCGAGAATAGGTACATGTACGCCATGATCCGAGTCTGATGGGCTACCGTTCATCAAACGCCGCTTCTACTGTATACAAACAGGGAGTTTAACCGGCCCGTCAGTTATTTGATCGGGCCGGCTCGGACCCCAAACCCCCCCACAGGTTCGTCCCCTCCGTTCGTTCAACGACCACGATGCTTGTTTGATCGCAGCACGTTCTTCAAGCTCTCCGGGGGTGCCTCGTCGCGCGTTTGAACGGTACGATGCCCATTTTGCACGTCGACGTCGACGCCGACCCGGACGGCCTTCAAGGAAGGATCTGCAAATCCGATCGATCGCCATCTGTATGAGACAATCAGGAACTTGCCTTCTGGAAGCAAGCGCCATGACGATTCCGTCGGCGTCGCAACGAAGCTTTTGCGGAAATACGTTCGAAGAGAAGAGAATCGGCCCCTAAGCATTCTAGACTGAGCTGGCGCGGCCCGAGAAGGCCTTTGGTTGAACTAGAATCGATCCATGTCGGTTGCAAAGAAAACACTGCCGATAATACCAACAAACTACATTGTGGTGACATTGGAGTGGAATAAAGAAATGAAAACGAAGCAAGACTGCAACAAGCATCGGTCGACAACAGTCAACGAACAAGAACTCATTGGGTGGGCGATCATGAACCTGGCATGAACGAGGTGCGGAAAAACGTTGTGGGTCGAGAGATGACAAGAAAACATATGGTGAAAAAGAAAAAAGTCGTGCAGTTCATTCAGATTTCCTGTTTTTCTCACATTTGGCTCGTAATCATCAATAGACAAACATGCATATAATAGAAATAGGAGAAACGCGTTCAGACTTGTTTCCGAGCGAGAATGTCTTGTATTTCGGTGATGGTTCTCGCCGAATCCATCAACTGGGGTCCACCAGGGAGGATCGCAAGACGTTGCTTCGTCGAGTTCAACATGGCCTTGACATTAGGCACGACCCGCGTGATGTAAGGTGAGATCAGAGGTTCCTGGAAAACGTGACGTCAGTACGTCGCAATACAGGTGTAAGAGGACGTACGTTGATATTCAACACGGTGGCTGATCTCTGAAGCCACCACAGCGCCGACTTGAACGATTCGTCGACGGGTGGTGTCTCTCCCACAATACCAGCGAGCTGAGCACAAACGTCAGACGATCGCACCGACAATGAGAACAGACAATACGAACGCGATGCAATAACGTAAGAATAACAGCTTGGGACAGTGGCCCAGGTGCATTAAGAGGCATGACAATCTCGGGGTTCGATCGTGCCAAGAGCTCGCGGAGCTGCTTGGGATCCTGCGTGCCCAGTACCGCTAGATAGGTATCGTCCCACTCTTCGGTCTGTGCGGCGGGAGGAGAACGTTGCGAGGATGGAGGGGGCGGCGGCGGAGGAGCGATGGGATGCGAAGCTTGAGGAGCGGCGATGTTCGGAGAGGAGTACCATGAGCCGACGATGGGTGGCGGCACCTGCGTCTGTTGCGCAAAGGCGGCCAGAGGCTGCGTGGTGTACGCCGGCTGCGTAGTAGGAGGGAGGTTCGGTTGACGGTGAAGTGACTGAGGCATGCCAGACAAGCTGGACACTGGAGAGGTGTTGGCGGGAGGAAGTCGATGATGCGGTCCCGTTGCGTTCATCGTGAGAAACTTGACTTGGTCGGAAAGAACCCTGACCGAGTGCTCGAGATCTCTAATCAGCGACTATGAAGTATGTGAGCAAGATCACCTGACAACAATGAACGAGGCACAAACCTCCTGGCTTCGTGCCGCCTCCGTTTGCCACGTCATCGAGTCCTTCTTCACGTTCAAGATTTCCGTCCTCATCTCACGCAGGATGTCTTGGTGCATGGCCGAAGTTTGCTGAGAGTAGGCGGGCACAAACGTCTTTGAGACCGTGTCCTTGACATATCTCTCGATGAGAGGGTTCAAGTTCGTCGAAAGTATGCTCGAAAAGTGATTTGAGATGTCAGGTCTGAGCAAGAGCTTCTCGATTTCGACGGGCAAATTCTGGCAGCACACGTGATCAGATCAAGCCACCGCGCCACGCCAAGGCGACTTACGTTTTGTATGTACTCGGTCAGTCCTCGTCCGACGTGCTCGTTAAGCGCTGACCGGACCTCTGTCCTCGTGATATGCTCCAGGGCAGGAAGGACGGAGTTCTGTACCTCGGTCTTGACAGCCATCTCCACCACGCGCGTGGTGTTCCTTGTGAGCTCGGTCGAGATCAGCTTGAGGATCTTCTCCTGTCGATTGATGTCCTCTGCTTGTTCTTGCGCCCGGGCCTCGTCGAACCGTTGTTCTGACGAACACGCGACGAATCAGGACCCGTCCATCATAACGCCTACAACGAACCACTCACGTTGCTTGTCCATTTCCTTCGAGATCAACCGCCCAATGCGTGTGTGGATATTCTCCTCGCTCTTTCTGATCTCCTTGGCGACGATTTGAGCGACGCCAGAGTCGCTGACGGAACCCAAATCGACCTTGGCACCCTTGTCCTTGTCCCTCTCCTCCCTGTCTCTGAAAGCGACGTTCTTGCCTTTGGCGCTCTTGCCTTTTGCCTCGGGACCACGTGTCTCATCACGAGTCAACTCCGACTCAATTTCTTCAGAAGGCGGTGTCCGCAGTCGGCCGGGAGCGAGGACAGAAGTGAGCTGTTGCGGGGCTGGTGCGGATCCACCTATGATGGCAGCAGGCGCCTGGGGTGGCATTTGGCGAGCTGGTTTGACGTCAAGGAGCGCAGACGGTGGACCATGGGGTTGCACGTCAGGAGGGAACTTGGCGAGGGCGCCGACGAGGGCGCTTTCGTACCATTCCTTGCGCACCAACACCTGATCGACGCCGGTCGAGTGGACCGAGAAGGCAACGAGGGCGAGTTCGCCCGGAGGCACCTTTGCGGCGACACAGGCTGCATGCGCCTCATCCCCGGTCGGATCGGCATCGGCCGAGAGGATGACAAAGTGAATGGTCGGCTTCGGGCCCGAGAACTCGACGACTTGTTCGAAGAAGCCACCCCGTACGAGATCCCCAGATGGCGAGGCCGATACGTCGAATCCGATCTTCAATGCGATCAAGCTGTCTCTGCGGTTGTTGGCGATCCACAATGTCTGGATTCTCGAGTCGTAGTTGACGTGGCCAAACATGTCAGTGTCCTCCTTGGTGCCGTTGACGAACCTCAAGGTGGACAGCACATTCTTTGTGATGACGGACAGCAACTGGAACACGGTGCCATTCTTGCGACCGATGACGATGCCATCGTCGATAAAGGTCAACGAGGACGGAAGATCGTCTCCGCGGACGCGGTGCGTCCAGAACGGGCTCTTGTCGTGAACGTTCCACAAGGTGAGAGTCGAGTCCTCGGAAATGGTCGCCAGCGCAAAGTGAGGAACATCAAAGTCAAACGCAACCAGGCGCTATCAGGGAAGATCAGCATACCAAAAGGCAAAGATGCGGTGGGACTTGCCGAAGGAATAGAAAAGACTTGAGAGATGCGGTTGAGCTCGACCTGCGGCAAAGGGTCGCCCCTGAATGTACGGGCAGCATCTGCGAGATCCAATAAATACATCTTTGTCTCCGAAGCGACCGCCAGGGTGTCGGCTTGTTTGGGATGCCATTTAACGGAGTGCAATGGGTCAGCATCCGCGCTGGGTACGATACAGAGCAAGAGCTGTCCACTAGACGGGACGCCTCAACATGAATGGACGGGAAATAACGCATATATACGTACGGGACGTCATCGGTGATGACCTCGGGAAGTTCCCAGACGACGAAACCACCGTCCGAAGTGACACCGGCGAGTCTGTTGCCGTAAACGGCCATATCGATAACCTGGGTTGCTGGTGCAAAGACGGTAGGGAGCTGGAGTAAAGTACGATCACCGCTGGAACGTGAAATGACACGGACACGACCCCTGGTCATGGCGTAGGCGATCCAGTGGGTGGCGCCGATGGTGGTTCCGGGGAGAAAGACAGGATCTTGCTTGACGAGCGCGATGGCCGTCGACTTTACGGCATCCCTGGGGGCTTGTACTTCGTCGAGGGGTTGTGACACGTCGAACATGATCATCTGTGGCTGGGGACTGCAGGGGAATGAGAAGAGGAATGATAAGGGGAGGGGAGGGCGTACCTGGGACTCGATTGAGCCTTGGCCTTGTTGATGGCCTTGCGACCGTCGTTCTTCCAATTGGAGCGGGGAACCGGGGAACCGTCCTTGTCGCGTCTGATGGGGACGATCGGCTGACCGACTGGGGACTCGGTGGACCTGCCTTGGGGACGCTGGGGTTGTTGCTGCGGGGAAAGTTTGGGTGGGGACGCGCGAGGGGGGGAGACGCGGCCTGGCTTGGGAGGAAGCGGGGGTGGGGGCATGGGACGGGATTGTTGCTGAGGCTGGAGTGGAGCAGGATCGACCTGGGAGTACTCGTCTGTGGTGCTATACGGGTCGTAAGAAGGGGAAGGTGGCTGAGCGGGATAGGGCGCCTGGCCCCGAGCGAGCTGATCGATGAGGTTTTCGACGGACTTGCGCTTTGGGTCGATTACGGAACCAAGGGAGGCCGAGGTCCATGAGTCGTCTGCTGTGGACGAGCTGGCAGCTGTCGCAGGGACGGGCTTCTTCTTGACCGGGCTCGAGTTGGAGGCAAGGGCATCAAAAGGGGAGATAAACTCGAACATGGACTTGCGGGGGGACGGGGGCGCCTGCTGGGGGGGCTGAGAGACGGGAGGGGGCAGAGGGAGGTCTCGCGGAGACTCCTGGGGAACATAGCCGTCTGGGGGGAGTTAGGAATCG
>JBBPTO010001980.1:0-12690 GCA_038094155.1 Pulveroboletus cf. aberrans
CCAGAAAGAATAGATATATGGTAGGGTTCTGGGTTCTTGTGGGGTTCAGGTGTCATTGCAATGATTTTGAGTATGCTGCAAAGGATGATATTGACAAGGATGGTAATGTACTGAGAGAGCCATCATCATATCTCTGGCTGTAGGTGATGGGAAAGAGGTGCATGCAGAGCTGCAGAGGGACTTGAGGGCATCAGATTATAATGATCTCAATCAATCACCTCTGGTTTGTGTTTCAGATGGAGATTAGCAGAGCTCTGATAGGTCACTTGGCCTTCTAGCTGAGCTAGCAAGGCAATACAGCTGAGCTAACTAAGCTGCTATAGCAACTCCTGAACTGGACCTTAGAAGTTACATGAAGCATAATGTATTTGAAAGATAAACAATGTTGTAGCATTGTGACTGCAATCCATTGATGCACTTTCCCATAACCATTAATTATGGAGTCACTATTTAAATCACTCAGCATTTGAGGGGGCAGTCCCATCTCCTCTTTCCAACTAACACCTCAAGGTCACCCTTCTCTAGATGAGCATGATTGATCTTCCTGTACTATCACAATGTCAATTCATGTAATGATACACCACTGTCTGCTCAGTACCATTTAATCTGCCTCATTATCACCACCACCTGAAGTCTCACTGCCACTTTCAAATCCCCATTACTGATTGCCATTGGTCCAGATGTATATTTGGAACTCTGCCATGATATTCACCATTGTTGTCAGTGAATTAGTTGTGATTCATGACTGCTTAGAATGTCAGATGCATTGAAGAAGACAGGGCAAACAGACACTGGCAGGTTGCATGCATGAAGCTTCCATGAGCACCTACCCACCTGTGTCTGGTATAAGGCTTGATTAAGTCCATTACTGTATTGTCATGGTTCATAAGTCCTTTCCTTTTTTTTCAAGTGATGAAGGTGACAAAGTCACACAGATGATCTAGTATACTAAGGCCAGCAATCATATGTAACTAGCATTGGCTATTTTTTTAGACAGACAGACTTGCATGTCTGAGTGTTGGTTGTCTCAACAGAACTGTCAGCCTCAGAGACCATTTCTGGCAGATTGTTGTCTGTCAATAAAACCCATGTTGCTGATTTACAGTCTCACTGACATTCCATTATCTGCCATCCATGGATCTCTCTCAATGCATGGCAGACACATATTTGCCTTGGAAGTGCATACTGAGTGCAACATGTCTTTGTCAAAATATATCTCCTCCAACCTCCGAATTCCTCCAAGGTCTATCTTCACAACTTCAAGGCTGATGTGCATCAAGTCCCTCAACTCCACTCCAGAGCATCTCAAAGTTGACTGTCTTACTCAGTGTCAAAGTGTAACTCCAGTACAACTCCGGTACAACTCTGAAGGTGCACCACCTTCCTTTCATATGTTCTCTGCTACATTCACTCCGGAGTTGCATTTATCCACTTCGGGAATGTGCCTTAACACATTGTACCACTTTTTAACACATTGTACAACTTCTGGGAGTCATATGACTTGTTCCATTTTTCTTGAACCATTCCTTTCTCATCTTGAACTATGGCAAAAGGACTTTTGCCTACCTTCACTTAACTTCGGACCGGAGTTTCCGGAGTTAGAATGCGCACATACTGTTTCACTATTTAATCCTTATGTTCTCTTCAACTCACCTCAGTTGTGATTGCTCTCTTGGGCATCTGGCTGAGTACTGAGTATCTCTGCCCTTACCATAGATCTTGACACTCAGTAAGGTCCTTTTCTTCCTTTGGACCTCATATATCCTATTACAGACATTACATCAGAGTTACATCAGAGTTCATGCGCTCTGATCTCCATCACTATTTAGTCAGTCTGCTTTTGTTATTCCTTCCTCAGTTGTTCTGCCACCATTGTGCAACACTGAGGTTAGTTCTTTAGCTACATCTAGCTTTCCTTTTCACTTATGTCCGTAGTCTGGGTATCTCTACTCCTCCATAGATAAATACACAGTTGTTCTGCCACCACTGTACATTGCTGAGTCTGAGTATCTCTACCCCTCCATAGTGCACAGATTCTGATGGTCTTGTGTCTGAGCTTTGTCAGGATGGATTCCATGCTACCTTTTTACTAATCAATGTTTCACAGTGCACCAGAAATCCAGTGTCAGTTGAGCATTGAATGCTGGTATTTGAAATCTGCCCATTGTACAATCTCATGCCAAGATTATGCAGGCAGTGGATAAGATGTCAGTGATGGTCTCTATCATGATACATCTCTGACATGCAACTGACATGCAACCATGCATGACTGCCAGTGGAACTGCCAATTGACAAACCCAATCAGTCACAATCACTGCATTTAAAAATCAACCCATGAAAAAGTGACAAATACAATGAAACACAATGAATTCCATGAGAGCTCAGGCTCAGGCACTCAAGAATAACCACAAGTGCATTGCCTTATCACCATGGCACATCTTCCCCCTAAATTAAGAATGCTTCATTTCAACCACCAGATTCATGCTTCAGTCCTTGTTTTCTTAGCAGAGCTTTACCAGAATTTTGCCTCCACTTTCCTCAATAGTATGCCTGCCTAGGAAAATCATGGTCAACATAGGGTGATTGATTTGTTATCGATTCTCATGACAAGCTCTATTCAAAAATGGTGAAGGATGTGGTGGTAATGGTGGCTTGTGTGATGACATGCTTCATCTGAAGTTTAAGCATACAATCCTTAGAGCTAACTAATTGATTCAATCTTGAAAGCACCCTGTGTGTGTCTGTCTAATATATGAGATTAAAAGGCAGAGAGTTACATGAATTGGCTAGTGCATGGAATATCAACTCTCTGTTCTGCTGCATTTATGTCATGTCTACAGAGGCTATGGTGTAGTTAAAAAAAAAAGTGATGGTAGGGATGGAAGGTGCATGATTGCAGAATTCACAGTAATGAATAACTACTGTATGATCTTGCATGGCAACACTAGAGCCTAAGACCATAACCATGTAGCATATGCATTCATTTTGCAAGACACTCTTTTCCTATTGCAAAACACTCAGACTTACAAGACTTGCAATATCATAAGGAGTCACTACATGAAACATCCAATTTACTCTGAGTCCTCCAGCCTGCCTTGCAGTACCATGTCCATCTGTATCCTGGCATGTGGCTTTTTCTTGCAAAATGACCCCAAGTCCCTGCCTCTTCAATTGCATGCTTGGGTGTGTATTGCAACATCACTTGTAAGACCTCATGTATGGGCCCAGCACCTACTGCGGAGCTCTTCTGTAATATGTTAACTGTCCCACTCCAATCACATTCACTCATCTGTTCTGCAATATTGCCCCCACTGCCAAGTTCTGCAGGATGTTGTAGGAAACCAAAGTTCCCTACAGTGATTTCCCGAGTTCTCCCACGATCCGATAGCCCCTATCTTGTGCTCCAGGCAAATTTAAGACCATTCCACTGCTGTTTGTCCCAACCTGAGTCAAGCCAGTTGAAGTCCAAAGGTTAGTTTTGAACCTGATGTTCCGGACTCGAGTTCCCACACACTGGACCCGGTGTTCCCGCGCCTCGGAACCCATTCCCATGCTCCGGGTTTGATCAGGTTTTGTTCCTTTTCACATTTCACTCACTGTACTTCATTCAGGTATGCTCAAATTACACTTTTTTTTTTTACCATGAAACTAGTTCCTAGACAGTGTGCAAGTAACCACCACCATTTCTAAGCCTCTAAGTCTGGTTTCTGAGTCTTTTTTCTTACTTTCCCTTCAAGTTTCCCTCAAGTCCTGAAAATAAAGTTGGTTTTCTAGCCCTGCTGAATGGGGAAAAGCCAGACTCTAGTTTTCCAGTGTTCTGTGGACATTTAGCAAGCCATTCCTACAGTCCTCTTTCTTTTCCTTTGCCTTCTTTGCAATCCCCTTGGATTGAGATATATACTTGCACCCCTATTTCTTGCTTAGGACTTCATTCCAAGTCCTTTCACTGTTTTACAATGTCAGTCTTGTTCCAATCACACTCTCCTGGTCTTGTAACTGTGCTCCTATCACAAGAAGAGACTGCATGCATGCAACTCACCACCATGCATGCAGTGTTTTCTTGTAATTTATCCACTGACCACTGAGCTTCTTTTTGCAGTACATTGACCACCACTCACCAATCATATTCCCTCATTCATCTTGCAACATTGCTCCCACCCCCAAGTTCTGCAGGACATTAGTCCTCAATCACTCATTCCCAATCACATGCTCTTCTTCATTTCATAATGGCACTCCTATTGCAAGAAAAGGCCACATGTAGTGATGGGTCACATACATACAGTCTTTTCTTGCAATACATCATGCCTCTTCTCCACCTCCTTTTTGCAGTATATCAACCACTCCAATCCAGTCCCATTTCCTCATCCATTTTGCAACATAGCCTTGACTGCCTTTGCAAGATGTCAGCCCTTGATAGCCCCCTTCCAATTACACTCCCCCATCCATCTTGCAATATACATGATGCACCAACCCAGGGCCTGGTTCCTTTTTGCAATATATAACTGCCACTCTGTTCACCTAGCCCTATATCCTACAATACAATACAACCAAATCTTGTCCTGTTCAACCTGAATTTTGTCTTGCAACATCACATCTGCAGATTGCTGCTCTATCCTCTGAGCTACACATTTCACAATACAGTCCAACTCATTACTTGTGAGGTATATGTACAAAAATCAACTATATGGATTCAGAGTTCACCTTCTCATCCCCACCTAATCTAGTTCTTCTTGACCACCTTCTGTTTTCTGCCAGTGGTGGGTATAATCAATTACTGCCAGGGACAAAAAGCCATTGCTGACTTACTTGCATTTTGTTGCCCTCTTCTTGGTAGGTGGGTTACCATTAGCTTCAGTCTCTTGGTGTCATTTCTTATTTTTCCCCTTAGTTCCATCTACCACTGGCATTGGGACATGGTGCACTTCTCCAATAAGATTGTCTCGTGTTGCACACATGGTATGAGCCTTCAATTTAGTTTCCCTAATGAGACCATGAGTCCACTAGCTTGGCCTGCATCAGCATTTTGAATCTGGTGGGTCACAGAGTGCATGGGTGGCAATTGGACAACAGCATCAGCAAGAGGTTGGTGTGGTGGGGAGGCTACTGGAGGGGTGGGACACAAAAGGCCAGAAGGTGTGGTAGGGGTTGGGGATATTGCAAGCAGAGCTGCAGGGAGTCCCATGGATGATGCCAGAGGGAGGCTTGATAAATCTACACTAGACACATCAGATGATTGACCACTTGATATCTGTGTTGCTGCTTGAAAGCCCAAAGTGTTAGAAATTCCATTGAAGTTATACATAGTTTGAGCATCTCTACAATATCTGTAGTTCATACCTCCAAAGAATGGAAACTGACTGTAGTCAAGGATTGGAAAACCAGAAGTGCTGCCATGCACTGGACTGTTCTGGGAAACTAATGCCTGTTGTGTGCCAAACAGTCCAGACCACATGATGCAGTTGGAGTTATTCCACATGTCAAACAGTGATGGCCCAACATCTGGCATGTCATCCATTCCAGTCCTGAATGGATTGCCCCAGTCATTACCATATGTATGTCCAGGCAGAAAATGAGATGTCATTCCCATGTAAAAAGTCTGAAAATAAGCCTTTAGCCAGGGTAGAAATTGAAGGTGGGTTCATCAGGGCAGCACTGCTTGCCATACTGTTTGACTTGAATGTGGCAGATGAGGCATTGTAAAATGGAATGGATGATGCAAGGCTTACTGGGCTGTTTATATAAGGGACCACAGCCAACAACAGAGGCTCTGATACTGCAGGGATTGCAGATGGAAGCATTGCAAGAGGGGGAGTGAGGGAGGGAGACTCAATTGGGTATGATGGTGAGAACCTTGCAGGGTTTGCAAGATCCTTGAAGTGACTGGTGTTGCAAGACTGGGTTGTGGCTCAGAGTCCAGTGTTGCAAGATCAGGGTCTGATGGTGCAGGACACTGTACAGGGCCCAGGCTATAAGTACCCACCTCAGTGTTGGCTGTATTCCCAGTGGGTTTGACATGGCTACCCTCATAGTTGTCCTCTAATTCTTCTTCATCTTCATGGTTGTCAGCTGTATTTGAGATCTTCTCAGTACCTCCCCCACTAGCAAAGGCCTGATTTGGAGGCCCAGATCCTATGTTGTCTGGACATCTGCCATTAGTACCATCTCTTTGTTACAAACATGGTAGACTCACAGAATACCTCTCCCAAGAATTCTTCATAAGCCTTGACAACATCACTATCAAAGCAACCATAGATTTCTGCAAAATCTCATCCATCCACGGTTTTTCCAGTATGTAAACTATTGAAGGATGCGAATCAGCTGGGATGTTAACACATTCAAAGCAACCAGATCTTGTGATAATATTTTTGCCTGAATCCATGGAATCAGGACTACCCATCAGTACAGTAAAATTCCAACCTGTTTGACCCCCAAGATGCTCTAAGATCCATTGAAGTACAGACCCACACTGTTGAATATTACTGTGGAGTGAGGGAGGATGGTCAGAACATCCCAGCATAATGAATAGAATGCATTACCTGCAGAGAACAGCTGGGTCTGTCAGTAACACTCCAGTGGAATTATTGTCAGTCTGTTCTGTTTTCTCTGTTTCATCCAAACTGTCCTTACCCTTTCTCTTTTGTATGTCGAGTTTTTGTTCTTTTCATGAGTTGTATACCTCTTCTTTGACTTCAGAAGATTTGTTTTCAAACATTTCACAGATTTTCTTGTTCATGTCAGCAATAAAAATCTCAGCCTTGATCTCCAGCTGGATACACATCTTGTAGCGAGTCTTCAAGTACATCTCCCAGACTTTTTTCATGCATGTCTTCAGCTTGAGAAGGTCATTGATAATCCTTGCAGTCTTGTTATTTGCAGCATGGTCTTGTCCAGCACCAGCATATCAGTGCATCCATCAATGAAGCTGTTTCTGATATCTGAGAATGGCTGCTGAGAGAGCATCCTGTCAAATATAAACTCCTCCAAGGTCCTCTGACTTACTCCGGACCTGTTCTGCCACAACTCCAAAGCTTTCTCTACAAAGTACAACTTCTGACTCCGGAGTTTCTTGGAGTTGATTCCACACTCAGTAATGTCTTTTTCTCCTTCGGACCTCTTATTTCCTATTCCGGACATTATGTCGGAGTTACATCGGAGTTCATGCGCTCTGATCTCCATCACTATTTAATGTGTCCACTTTCATAATTCCTGTTACAATCATCCAATCTATGGTATATGAACATCCAACATTGCTCCCATGCAATACAATTACCCTAGAAACTCTACATGCAAATCTAGACTCTATGACACAAAAACTCTATGCATGACCCCACAACCCCACCCATCCACAAGGTATGACATCATATGCATTCTAGACTGCCCTAGATTATTCCATGTATTACCCATTGCCCTTACCCTTCACCACACCCTTAAACCTATTCATATATGATGTTCCATTCTTCCACAGCCTTGCACATCAGGCATGTACAAGGCTGTAGCAAGCTTCCATTTGATCTCTATTATATTAGATACATGCACAGACATCATGTATCTCTTAGATTGGTATACCATAGATACAAACACACATGTAGTATATAAAGGCTTGAATAAAATCCACCAAAGGACAGTCTTGTCCTCTTGGTGTTTCCTCAGCATCAAAGTCATCGACTCATTCTCCCCTTTCCTCTCTAATTGTCTATTGAGCGACCTAGAGCCTTTAGTGGTTCTGAGTTGTTTCAAAGATGTCCGTGCTGCCTGTGCATGTATTTAATGTAGCTATGATTACATGGAAGCATACAACAGCCTTGTACATGCCTAATGTGCAAGAATGGAAGATCATATATGTATAGGTCTAAGGGTGTAGTAAAGGGTATGGGTCATGGGTAATGCATAGAATGGTCTAGAGGAGTCCAGAATGCATATGATGTCATACCTTATATCATAGAGTCTAGCTTTGCATGGGGAGTTTCTAGTGTAGTTGTAATGCATGGAAGTGATGTGGGATGTTCATATACCATAGAATAGATGATTGTAACACCATCCCTTCCATGCTTGCATATGCCTTTGACATCTGTCATATCTTTTTGACATTGTTGTTTCCTTTAATACACTTTCTTACTATTTTCTTGTTTTATTGTGACAGATAGCTACACAACCCAACTTATTCCACTTGGAGTAAGTTATAAATGATAGGAGGAGGTGCAATTGTGCCTCTACCCATATGTATTTAACTTCTCTTTTGTCCTACAAACTCCCTTAGTCGTTTTCACCACTCCTGGGAAGTGGTTGAGGTGAGCCCCTTTGTTATTACATTTTATAATGTAGCCAATCTGTGTAGTGAGCAATCTGCCCCTTTACTTAGGTGAATATAGTCATTTTTACCAATCCTGGGCAGCAGCTGAGTGGGCAATCTCCTCTTTTGCTTAGTTCTGATAGGTTATGAGCCCTGCTAGTGCATGATAGTGAAGCACTCTAGTGACACAACTCTTCTGAACTTCTCTGCACCATTCTGAGTTACTCCAAACCAGAACTGTCAAAGGTAAATCCTATCTATCCAGGCAGTGCACCTGACATTGGACCACACCTGACATGTCACATCAAACATGTCATTGACTAGTATCTTTGAGTCTATGATATCAACTCTAATTGGCAACTCTAATTTCCAGATATGGAAATTATGTATCCAGGCCAAGCTTCTTGAGGAGAAAGTCATGGACATCACCCTCAGCATTGATTTCAACCCTTCTTTGACCTCTCCTGCCTCCACTTCTGCCTCCACTACCTGAGCTTCCTGAGTTACATTCTCAACTGTGGAGGATGCAAATGAAGAAAAAGAGACTTTAAGGCAGGGAGGATCATCCTGCTACATATCCAATGCCATCCTTATCGAGGTTGCATTCAAATCCTCCATCAAGTAACTCTGGGATGGCATCATTGCCCTTCATAAATGCTTGACACATTCTGCTCCTTTCATCAACTTTTCTTCATCATATGGGATGGTGTCACAGCCATCTCCAACCACTTGCCTTACTGCAAACCCTCAAAAATTGCCTTGCTGGCATGAATTTCTCTGTTGATACCAATGTCCTCAAACTGTTGGAAGTATCAAAACTGGGTTGCAAAGCTCAGAAAAGGAGGCTGAAAGTAGCAAAAGGAAAGGATAAAGGTGAACACAGTTGGTGGAATGCCAGAGGTGGGCAAAGAACAGACAGAGCGAGCAAATATAGCTATGGAGCATGTGTCAGAATCCCTAATGGAATACATTAAAGCCTACCTATCATCCAAACCCTGATGCAATGCAAAGAAGAGCCTCATCATTGACTTCAAAGCTATGTTGCACATGGTGCCTCATTGAAAATGGTTCAAAACATATAAGCAGCTTTCTGCTCCATGACCAGTCCCCTTCTGAGACAACTCCACAGTATCTGCTATTGGCATTAGAACTGTCATACTTCAGTTGGAGGAAAACAAAAAACAATTTGAGATATTACTAAGCAATGTACTGAAACCACTCAGAACTAGTCAAGGGTCTAGGTTGCTGGAGAGAGGAATGAGATGGATGAGTTGACATCTTTGATGCTGAGAAATTATCAAGATGACAAGACTGTCCTCTGATGGCTGGATTCAGATTCTTTATATACTACATAGGAGTTTGTACATATTATTATACTAATACAAGATGTCCATACAGTCCGGACATGTATCTAATATATTTAAGATCATATGGAAGCTTGCTACAGCCTTGTATATGCCTAATGTGCAAGGCTGTGAAAGAATGGAAGATCATATGTGAATATGTTTAAGAATGTGGTATATGGTAAGAATCATGGCTAAAGCATAGAATTGTCTAGAGCACTCTAGAATGCATATGATGTTATACTTTATGCATGGGTAGGGTTGGGGGGTCATGCCTAGAGGTTGTGCTATCTCCAATGTCATAGGATTCAGCTTTGCATGTAGAGTTTCTAGAGTGGTTGTGATGGATGAGAGTGATGTGGGGTGTTGATAGATCATAGATTAGATGATTGTAACACATACTACTGATTTCAGAGTTCCAGATATCCCTCATCTCCATAAACCACCTCTCTACCACTGGTCTATCAACTGTCTTCCCAGCACACTCTAGTGCTTTCTATGTGCAAAAGGACTAGAGAACAATTATGACAGGGTCACACAGAGGTGCCTTGTACCATGCAAACATCTGCCTCATGTTAACTCTGGAGGCTGTCCTCACCTCCATAGATGTAAACCTCTTACACCAACATCTTGGACACATCTCTGTCCAGCATATCTAACATATGGTGAGAGATAGACAGCCCCACAGAATCAACACCCTTACCAGAGATGCTTGAAGTTGTGGGGCATGAATCTTGGACAAGATGAGGAAGCTTCCTTTGAAGTCATGGAGGAAACCCTGAGCCACATGACCATTGCAGGTCATTTATATGGACATCTGAGGTCTGATAAGCCTCCAATTGCATGAAGAATAAGATATTGGCTTCTCATCATCAACAATTACTCTTGTTCCATTTCCTGAAAAGAAAGAGTAACATTTTGACAGTCTATAACCAGTGAAAAACAGAGGTTCATGTTACAATTCATTCCAGATTACACTTTTCTCCCACTTATTGCTTACATATGCATGGGTATAAGTCCTGACATGGATGTTCATTTCTTGTCATCGCTGATTATGATACCATGACTCACCATCTGTTTCCATCACATTCCATGCAATTCCATTTGCTCAGTCAGCAACTCCTTCCACCTTGTTCTGCCACATTCTATGCCTGCTCTAAACTCCCCTCATATATGTATATAAACCCACATCATTGCACATGTAAACCTCAGTCTAGTCTTACCTCTCTGTTACCTGTATCTCCACCATCATCTCTGCAATACATTGATGTTCACACTCTACAATACAGGCTCAAGGATAGCCTTAATACCCTCTTGCTCTCACTGCTGCAAACCACCCTTAAGTGGGAAGTCTTCATTGTCAACCTCGCCTAGAGGCCTCCTCATCAACCACCCTTAAGTGGGAAGTCTCCATCATTGACCTCACCTAGAGGTCTCCTCATCAACCACCCTTAAGTGGGAAGTCCTCATTGTCTGTCCTCGATAGCATGCAGACTCCTCATAGATGTCTTGCAATCATCAAGTATTGTTGCCACTCCACCCACAGTTCAGTCTGTAGTTTTCTGAGGTTCTACATCTACCTCACCTGGGTCGAATGTAACAATCCTGAAACATTTGCCTATTTTTCCTTTTACCCAGTCCAGAAATCGCTGGTTATTGCTCCCTCCTAGCCTATCATCAACATGCCAGATGATGATGCAGATGATTTGCACTCCTGACTCTGTCTTGTCAAAGATGAAGACCACCAAGTCAGTGCTCGACTTGTGAAGCCAAGTTTCTATAGTTCTTCGCAAAGCAGCTCTTACCAGTTGATTGTGGCCTGTTTCAATCCGTACAGTGAGTGGAACATTCTACATGCCAATAACCTCCCATCCTTCCCAAACCATTCAAAGCCTCTTGGCTGCTTCATGTAAATTTCCTCAGATAATCTTCCATGGAGAAATGCTCTCTTCACATTGAAGTAGTCCAGTTCCCAATTGAGTTTGGCTGACAAAGTAATGAGCAATTTGACCAATGACTGGTGGGTAATGGGTGTGTATGTCTGATGAAAGTCAACTCATGGTATTTGCGAGAAGCCTTGTGCCACAAGCCTTGGTTTGAAGTGAGAGCGACCCTTCAGGTCAATTGGCTTGAACTTGAATACCCAGCGATTCCCTATGAGCTTCTTCCCCCATGGGGCCTTCACAACCTCCCAGATTTCTATCTCTTTCATCAGTGCATGCTCATAGTCCATTGCCACCTTCCATTCTGTGTGATCAGTCCATTTCATGGCTTCATTGTAGGTTGCTGGAGGAATTGACATGTCATACCCTGTCTCACTTGAATTCTGATGTGTGTCACTGTGAATTGAAAGGTGGAAGTGCTCAGTGATGATGAAATTCACTTGCATGGGAGGTAATCTGTCATGGATTGCAGGCTTGTCTTCCTTGTCCTCCAATTCTGTCAATGTGCTGAGGGATGAGAGAGATTCTGAGTCATTGTTATCTCTGATGGACACCCCCTCAGATGGTGCTGGAATGATGTCAATGTTGTTGAAGATCCCCATTTCATGAGTGGATTTCATGCAAAGACATCTGGAGCAACAAAGTGATGGAGTCACAACCCAGAGAGAAGAGGGTGTCCCCTCAGATGCCCCCTCAGTAAAAGAGGGCTGATCAGCAGCAGTGGAAGAGACAGAAGTGGAGGCACCATCTGGAGTGGCAGGAACAAATTGAAAAGCAGGCCAGGGGAAAGTGCACAGTGATTTGAATGCATCACAACATGTCATGACAGAGCCCTCATCAAAGACAACATCATGTGAGTTGAAGAAAGCACCTGTGGTGTAATTGCACAAGTGCCACCCCTTGACACCATCAGGGTAGTCCATGAAGATTGCCTTCACAGACTGTGGATCTGTAGTATGGTGAAGCTCCAGGGAAACATGTGCAAAGCAGCAGGAGTCAAAAGTACACGGATGGGACAAATCGGGCTTGTGTCAAGATCTATAGTGTGGGCAAAGATAACCAGTACTCAGCCAGATGCCCAAGAGAGCAATCACAACCGAGGTGAGTTCAAAGA
>JBBPTO010001981.1:0-12689 GCA_038094155.1 Pulveroboletus cf. aberrans
GTGCAACTGAGGTTAGTCTTTTTAGCTACATCTAGCTTTCCTTTTTACTTATGTCTGTAGTCTGGGTATCTCTACCCCTCCATAGGTAAATACAACAGTTGTTCCACTACCACTGTGCAACTGAGTCAGGGTATCTCTACCCCCCCATAGGGTATCTCTACCCCTCCATAGCACACAGATTCTGACAGATGTGAGGGGTGATTGTGGAGCAATGTTGGAGTCACTCAGAGATGATGAGTGAGGAGTTTTGTGAAATTTTAGAAGGGCATCGTAGAGTGCCTTGAATGTGGTGTATGCTTGCATTCAAAGCAGGAGATCATCGGAGATGTGATCCGAGATAATGCTGAATGCTAAATCATCACATTCCATCCAGGTATCAGAGTTGGAAGAGGTAATTTCAGAGATGGTGTCAGAGTTGGTAGAAGTTGGGTCAGACCCAAGGACAATGTTGAGAATGTTCTTGCAGCAGAGGGTTTCCATAATCCGGAGTTTCCAGATTTGGAAGTTTGAAGGGCCTGTGAGAATGGGGCAGTTGAGAGTGGTAATAGCATTGTCTGACAGCATGATGTCAGGAATAGAGTTAGGTGAGATTGTGTGGCATTGTGGGGCCAAAGAAGAATGACAGAGCAACCATCAGGGTCACTCTGGAGTTGTCCAGAGTTAGGTAAGTGCGCTCGGAGCTAAGCAAAGAAGTTTTCAGGTGCTTGCAGGGCTCATAACCTGTCAGAATCTGTGTGCTATGGGGTAGGAAGGCCCAGACTCAGTTGTCCTACCATCTGTGTGTCAACTGAGTCTGGGCCTTCCTACCCCTCCATAGCACACAGATTCTGACACATGGCTATAATGAAATGGACAACACAATGATAACAGGACAGCTGGTGCAGCATAATGGCACTACAACTCTTTTATTCTCATGTGCCCTCACACCATTAATCTAGCCCTTATCCTCTTGTTGTCATGCTGTCATTCTTGCCCTCTTATCATCACATCATTGTTCACTTTGTGCTCTTGCCATCAATCTCACCATTAACCTTGACCTTGCATTCTCAATCTCACCCTCATCTTCACATTCATGTGCCCTTGTGCCATTGACCTCCATCCTCCTTGTTCTGCCATCTTGCACCATTATGTGCCTTCAGTTGTTATCAATGTGGTAATAAAAATGATGGAAATGCATCAGTGGAATGGCTGGAATGGCCATAACAGTGACAGTTATGTATAATATACACTCACATAATTGTTCTAATGAGTGACAGTTTTGAATTACATATATCTCCATGATGATTAATTAAAATTACATAATTCTTTTATTAGCAGTTAGCCAAGAATCAATACCCTCTTTCATACACTGACACTTTGTTTATACCTGTTGTTGATGCAGAGATATTCAACAATTAATCCAAAAGGGCAAAACATTGGCCAATTTTGTGAGTCACTGTATAGCAGCCTAGTTTAGTCATACACTCCACAATGGTAGCAGCATGGCATTTCTTGCACAGCTTGTTGAGGATCTTCTGATAGCTGAGCCACTGGCCATCCAGACAGCTGTACTTGTACCAAAAATGAGTTGTTATCTGGGTGGGCTTGGCATTCAGCAACAACAAACTGATGTAATCATAGTATGAGTGAAGGATCAGCATGAGCAACTCAGTCTGTGTGAAAGGAGGGCATCTTACCCTTCAATTTTTTTTTTCATTTGTGTGCAATGCATTCCATGTATTCACATATCCCCCTTGACTTCTTGTAGAACTCTGACCAATGCTTGACTGAAATGTTGCAGCCATTGACACAGAGGCAACTTAACTGCTTCCATTCTTGAAAAAGTCAGTTCAGATTCTTCAAGAAGTTAGTTGCTGGTGGATCAGGGACATTTCTCTTGTCAAATAAGAAGACTTTGTTGCTAAGCTGTGCTCTCACATAATGTTTCTCAGAAATTGCTGTTGCCATCATTGCCCATGGTGGTGAGTTGGCCTGCGTGGTAACATACAATCAAAGGTAGCTTGGTGGCACCTGTCAGTGGCATGATTGTGGCAGTAAACAGGGGGGCAGAGTGTGTGATCAGTGGCTTGATGTAGTTTGCAGCACCAATACTGGCCAAACTGATGCCAGTGAGGGTGCCATGTCCAGTGAGGTGGCTGTTAAGCTGGTTGCTAAGATCTGTGAACTGGAAGCCCAGTGCATCCTCAAGGCTGTCCAGATGCCAGGCAATGTCTTCATGTGCCAAGAGGGCATTTCTTTCCACATGATGCATCCAAATGAGAATATCCTGGTATGTTTTCAATGGCTGCTCACCCTGGTTGTGAGGCATGGTAACCATCTGTTCATGCCTTAGTATGCCCTATTCAAGTTCCTCAGGTCACAGAACAATTGTGGTTGACAATGATGCATCACTGGTAGTAGCCTGAGCCAGCATGTTCATGCCTGTGCACTTGTGTGGGGTGGGGTTGAGATCATTAGCAATTACAAATGCCTTGAGAACTGCTTGAGCCTGTAGATAGCATGGGTGTGTTAGTGGCAGGGTTGTTGTTAATATAATTGAGCCAGCCTCAGAGTTTTACCCAAGTGTTGTTTACCACCTGATCTTTCTCTTCAAGTACATGCTGGACACATCAGACACTCTTCTTGCTTTGATAGGTGACAGTCCTATGCTTGCTGCTGAATTGCTCTGTGATGTAGCATGTCAAGAGTGATTCTTGTGCTGTGTGAATATCCCAAGTTCTCTTCTTTCAAGGCTAAAACAGGCTGGCAGAGACTTCAGGCTAAGTTATCTGAGTCTCAGGTCATGCACATCCATCTCAGCCACACATGTCAATCCTGTGCAAATTCACACAGTCACTACAGCAATGCCTGCTTTGATTCACTAACAGGAAGGCCATATCATTCCATGCAAGCATGTGACTCTTGCTGTATTGTCTTTCTTGTTCTGTAAAAGAAAGGTGAACATTAACAAGCTAGATGTCCAAGTCATGCTGTGACAGACTTATGTATGTAACAAGTTCTTTGGTTTCAAGCTCCTTTGTGGGGCTGTGCAGTTGATCAAGGCAAGAAAGCATAAGCATCTCATCATTCACCTCTGCTGCCACCCCTGCAGTGACACAGGCATGGACTGACATGTCAGTGCTGGCAGTGGTACTGAGCATGACTTCAAGTTAAACAGATGGCAGGGAGTGTATGGCAATTAATTAAATTTGAGTATATTTTGAATATATCTATCATAAGAACATTGCAATGACAAAGTGTCTCAGTCAATGGCTCCTTGTCCTTCCAAGCCACAATCATGCCAGTTACTCCTGCTTAGAGGGATACAACATTACCTTGATGAGTCTTAAAATGTCAGCCTTGAGGCAACTGATGATAAACAGTCAGAGAAGATAGAATTCCTGCTCAGTTCTCTGAAGGTGAACCAGGTGCAGGTGGTTAATGCTGTCAGTGGAGAACCTGACTCAGAGGCTCCTACTATGATTGGCAGCCACAGTGTTCCTGCAGACTCTGGTGCTGCTGATGTTACCCTTGCAGATAACCTCAAAAAGGCCTCTGCAGGAGTAATACTGGACACAACCTTATCTAACTACCAACAGTGTGCTGATCTATGCTTTCATTGCAACTCACTCTCAAACTCTGTCACTTCACAGATATTGGCAGCAATTCAAGAACTTTGCTGTGATCATTGAAAGAGTGGAATTAGCAGCAGAGGTTAATCAGCTCTATTCAAATCTGCCAGGAGACTTTTCAGAGTGAATTGCCTTGTGAATCATGGACAAGTGAGTTTCATGCTTGCATAAATTTGACCATGGATGGCTTGCTGCCAAATAAATGTGATAAGAATAACATCTGAACAGGTCAAGCCAAGAACCCCAGTGTCTACTGTGTGACCTACAACACTGCTCAGAAAATGTGTGCTGCAATCAGTCACAAATTTGGCAGAGACTAGTATTACAGCCTGGGCTGAACATCCAACAGTTCCTGGCAAGTTCATTTGCAATCCCTCATTGTCAGTGACTGTTTCTCAATACATGACCAGCCTTCAGCATCACAAGATATGGGGGAAAAAAGCCACCTCTTCAAGTGCTGTCAAGATGTTTTGCTCAGGCTAACAGTTATGCAATCAGGCACATATTGAAGAGGTTGTGACAAGTGCTTGTACAATAGATGAAGCAACCATAAAGGCCCTATGGCAATTTTTGTCTGAGACAGAGAACATGGAAGCTGGTCCATTGTTTTACAAATGAAAGGCTCACAGAGTGAACTGGGAATACAACTCACAGGATGCTTGCTTTACCTGCTCTACCTGATGTCCATGCTCTGCCTTCTTCACAATGATTACATTACTTGGACTAATGTCATTTTTCAGTTGAGGAATCCAATAATAGAGGCTGATGGAGGCTGGCTGGATATCAGGACAGATCTTACTGAACAGACAGTGCATTTCAGATCTAAAAACTTGTGTCCAGCTCAACCTCCCATTTTGCAAGACACATCAGTATGGTGGTAAGTGAGGCTCATTTCAGTACTATTTCTATTTACCATGTTTACCATATAGTATGTGCCTGATAGGAATTGCACCCTTCTATTTGTACAGTGATGTCACTCATTCATGAATGTGTTCTGTGCAGGCTTTTGCTGTGTGGTGAACTCTTGCTTTCCAGCAGGTGAACAACCTGGATGGCTTTGTGTTTCAAAAAAAAATTGGGAGGGACAGTGTCAGTGCCAATTCTACTGATGTCATGATATGTGTTTTTAATAAAATATCCCCAGGCCCTCTCTTCTCTTCATTTTCTTTTCTTTTTCCTCTCATATTTCACTGACTATTCCACCATAGACTTCTGAGTCCTTCATGGAGTGCTTCCAAAACAACTTGCTGGACATCAAGGTTGATCCCCATCCATATGAAACTCACTCATTTCACCATGGTGATTGTCAGTACTTTCACCTTGTTTGTAAATGGTCTTTCCTGCAGATCTGTAACTGGAATAACTGGGCAGAGAACTTTAACAACCCTGGAATCATCTTCAAGTACCTGTTATTCTGGAATGACAATCCCAATACAGAGAGAGCATTTCATGAACCCATTCTGACTGGGAACGGATCCATGCTTTACTTGTGGAAGAACATGTTACTGTGCTTGAGCTGCTCTCTGCAGGGCCAAGAGGGCAAGGTGGGCCCATCACAAGTTGAGACAAGCCAAAAGGTGTTTACACAGTTTACATTTGAACTACATTTATGCTTCTATCACTGCATCTATGTCTTGCATGTCCATCATGGTGCAGCCAACATAGCATCACATCAACCCACATTGTTATCATTTTCCATATTCAACATTACCCTATCAGAGTGATGGGGTGGGCATGCAGGCATCAGCATGGACTGCATGGATGCATGAAAACCAGAGGGGGGCAGGCAAGCAAACAATGGCATGGGCAAGGTGAGTGAGCAACAGGAACAATGTGGCAGCATGAACAAGCAAGCACTTGCTGCTAAGGGCATACAGTGTAAGTGTCATATCCCGTGCAACCAAGTCAACTCCGACCTCCAGAACAACTCTGCTAACCCCTTTGGTGACATTTCACCAACTCCTAACCTTCAAAACTCCGGACTTATCATAGATATCTTTACATACTTTCCTTGTTCTCTATTTAGTATAGTCTCGCTTCTCTGATTCCTCCAACGCTGTGTAGCACAGCTCTGGTTTGTTCCTGGACTGGAACACAGCTTCAGCTCTTACTTATCCGACCTCCAACTTACTACATCTACATAGCATCCAATTTCCTCCATATATATACTCCAACTTTGTATGTAGATACCTCAGCCTGAATATCACCTTAGATCACTCCTCCTATCTTCTCCAGTTTCCTCTGATGTGTCTCCGACCAAGAAGGCCATGACAGTGCTAGGGTACGACACACAAGTCCTGCGCCAAGCCTTCACCCCTCCAGACCTCCGGCCATCTCTGGCCATTCGATCCCTTTGACCTCCAATCTCTGACTGGAGTTTGAGCAGAGGAGATCCGGTCTTAACAGTAAGCCACTTAAACATGGCAACAGGCTGGATTTTTTATGAAAAGGTTGGGAACTTGATTTTAAGACTGAAACATGGTCTAATTATCCTGAATCTGCATTTTCAAAAAATACCTCTGATTATGTAATGTTCACTTTTGCATTGTAGTGCAACAAATGTACTAGTATATGTCACTGGAAATACCCCCCTTGACCAAACAACAGAAGCAGGCTAAGCAGCAGCATGGTATCAAAGCCTTCACCACTGGTCTAATTTTTCAAAAATCCTGGTGGTACATGGATGCTTATCAGTGGGTCTTAAATTCTCAATCTTACCTATGTTCCCACTGATTCTCTCACAGGAAAGGACTGAATGTGAAACTGGCTGAATTTGCTGTCAGGAAATTCAAGTCACACTGGTGCTGTGGCCCCACAATGATGATGACATTGGGCATCCTGATCAATTAATCATGGAGTTAAACATGCAGAGATGACACTACCAAATATTGATACTCCGATACCCTAAAACGGTAACCCTGACATTCTCCGATTCAAGTTCACTTTTGGCCAAGCTCTCCTGACTGAACCTCCGACTTGTCAAATTCTGACCTGATACAGTGGTTATTCTTCGTTAGATTAGCACATTTATTGCATTAGAAACCTGATATTTGTGTTGTGGAAGGAGTAGATAGAATTACAATTTTGTCCATACCTCAGTTGCCGCTTTTGAGTGGCTCACACTGTATGATATTTGGGCCGACCGCACTCAGACGGGCACGTGAGGGGGGGAGTGAGGAGGTCAGGGCGTGGGCAGGCGAGTGCCGGTGAACGGCAGGGATGAACGTGCCGGTCATGGCATGGTGTGCAGCGCGAGGGGACACGGGCGTGAGCGAGCGAGCGCGGGAGTCCGGGATGGGAGGGTCGCAACGGCACTGGCGGCAGGAAGGGGTTGGCTCGGCTAGAGACCGTTTCGGGGACTGCAAATTCTCCAACTTGTCAGAGCAGGGGTCAAGCCTTTGACGGGCAGGTCCCGCGAAAACCTCTAAGCGGTCAGCCGTGGTCAGACGGAAAATTGACAATCCCCCGTGCAAACATTCAAGTTGACAGTCCTCGGCTGCGGGCCTGTCAGCTCAGCGGGCCTGGCTAGACTTACTCAGACTCGGCTCCACTAGCACTGACGCGGCGACCGCCGTGCCAGTTCACCTTCTTTCCTCCTCCTCCTCCTCCTCCTCCTCTTCCCTTGCGCTCCTCGCCCCGCTCCGAGAGTCTCTCCCTTCCCGCCCGCCACCACCCGCACGAGAGACCCGAAAAGAAGGAGGCACGCACCATGTTTCTTGCCTGTGTCGTCCGTCGTCCCGCTCACGTCTCGCGTCGCGCCCGTGGGCGGCTGGCCCAGCTTGGGTCAGCTTAGGTCAGCGGCGAGCCAGCGACCGGTCAATCTCCCCACAGTCAGCTCTGATTCGCACACCTCAGGTATAGTTCTGATAGTAGGTGTCCTGAAACCTATGAATCCACGGTCACCAGAGTGATATGGAGCGTACTTTGCCTTCCGAGTTGAAGTTGGTCGGTGTCAATCCAGAACGAGTGCGGTGTCTTTCGAACACGGTCCGCGCTAGTTTCGTATGTTGTTGGCCATGTTGTTGTAGGTAGTATTTTTAGGCAGTGGCAGTTGGAAACGCAGCCAGTCTTGTGACTCGAGATGAAGGTGGGTTACCGGTGTTGAGAGTCTAAGACAACCAACAAAGTGGAAACACGATCACAATATTAATACCTGGGGTGTACGATGTCTTGCTGTCTCGAAGGACGGTAACTGGGAGACTCTGGGGCGGGGTGATCTTATGGAACGCGAAGACATACGAAAGATCCACGGCCAGTGGCCAGTGGTGTTGGGAAATATCATCGGAGTCCACTTCTCGCCTCGTCGCAACCACAATGGAACATCTGGAGAACAAGTGTTCAAACTTGGGAACGAAGTAGCGCAATCCCGCACCTGAGTCGTCACGAGCATGAGAATGGGCCCCAGGCCAGACCCCAACTGTCGGGTCTGTCCCCTCAGAAAAGGTCACCCCAGCGGCTGCTCCAACTTGAACACTGACCGCCTTGAATGATAGAAGACATCCCAGCTCTGGTATCGTGCTGCACGGCAGTTTGACTGGTGCCTGTGAACAATCCATCCCGTCTGTCACTGGATTGCGAGGTCCGCCGTAACTGTATATTGTGAGTCATTCCAACTTACCGGTACGCGATGAAAGGTTAATAGAAACATGATACCGACACAGGAAGAGCAACTTTTGCTGTATCAGTGTGGGCAAGAACATGCCCACGAGGTGATGGATCCAATCAGTCATCAAACCCAGCACGTGGGAGGGTGATTCGCTTCCCACCCAAACCAGTCAGCCACACGCGTCGCGCGCGACTCATACGTCCTGCAGCAATCCTGCAATGACCTCGTTGAGGTTGGGTTCGCGTATTCCCTTTGGAAACTCAAGCTACTTAACGATATGTCGAGCTCCAATCCAAGGACAGGTTATTGATGGAAGTTTCGGATTCTTCAAAGTTTGAAAAACAAATGCCTTCCGAGTTTCTTCGCACAGTATTCGGGTACTTGGTCGGCGCCGCTGAACACGGAAATGAAAGTTATTTCGAGGCTCGAGCATATTTATCACCGCAATGACGCAACATCAAACCACATCGCTAAAGACTTTCCTTGTCAAGAAAAATTCAAGCACTCCTCGATCGGTCGACCGCCGCTCATCGCCTCTAAGAATCCAGTCCGGTTCCGCGGTACAGAAGCAATTTATTACGCGCTCCAGTCCGAATCGCCCATTGGTAAGGTCAGCGTTCGGTTATGCAATTTGAGACTGAACACCGCACAGCAAGGCGGGAGCTACCGCCGTTCGTTTTAGCTGCTTCGAAGATGTCAAGGTCTGATCTAGGAACAACTTCTCGAATTCTATTTACATAAAGGACAATCGCGTAATAGAAGTATTTTTGGTCATCTCTCGTTGCAGCGCGTTATACTGCTGCTCGTAAGATCTCTCGTTCTCCCGAGTCAATTAAAGCGTCTTATGACCGCGGCTACTCGATTATATACAGATGATGTGATTCAAATGCTAACGAAATTTCACCTCACCTTATAATAGAACTGGAACAATCGGTTCGTGTCCGATCCAACAAAAATATCGGACCAGAAAAAAAGTGTGGGATGTTGAGTGGTGGGGGAAACCTATAAATACAACTTAGTTGTCCCCATATTCTGCATCTCAGAACGTGTCTGATTCCAACCAACCACCCGTCAATCGTTACACCCCACCGCTCCTTACTTGCTTCATATATCAAGATGTTTGCCCGCCTCTTCGCTGTTGCGTCTATTGCCGCCCTCGCGGTCGCGTTCCCTGCTCGCCTTAGTCTCCGTGACCAGTGCACCACCGGTGCCGTTAATGGGTGCTGCCAAAGCACTATGCCAGTGCGTTCATATGTAGAGGGTTCGTGTTGCATTCTGACACGAGCGTGTTTAAGGCCAGCCAAGCCAGCAATCTGTTCCGGTCGTCGGATGCCGGTTTGGCTGACATCCTGGCTGGAGTGGAGGCTACCGTTGGCATTGGCTGCAGTGCCATCGTTGGGACGAGCGCTAATTGTCAGCAGCAGCCTGTCTGCTGCGAGAACAACGACTTCGTGAGTTCCGTGCTCTTTCTTCGGGAGAGCAACGCCAACATACCATGATAGAGTGGGCTCGTTAACATCGGCTGCTCTCCGATCAACGTCGGAGCTTAGTCTCCTGAGCTCTGAATATCCGGGGATAATGGATTCTATCGTTTGGTCGTCCATTTACTCCACTTATAGGATATCTATATCGGATGTTGTTGCTATTCTAATAGACCTTTTGTATACCCTCATCATGGGAAGGACAGCCGCGCATGAAAAACAGTACCAGAAGTCATACATGTTTGATCTGATCGATTACAGACGGCCATAGACCATTAACGTTTCCACCAAAATGTGTATCATACATGTGCACGAAAAAGACACCACGCGTTAGGGTACGTGAGGTAGATGTCACGCGAAACCATTGAACGCAGTGACTCAGTGAGTGCGACGAATTTGCTCTAAGCAAGGGCATAAGTGGTCTTGTTGCTGACATTGTCGTAGTGGAGGACCTGATAGTCAAGGGTAGTGTATCACCACACCATGAAATGGAACCATACCTCACAATCCAATCCATAGCAGACCAGTTTGGATGCCTTGGGTCAATCTCCTCGTACGCTTGCCCGGAGCAGTCCTGAGCTGCTCACTGGTGAGATATTCGCCCATTGGGATCGCAAGGATTTCAGTCAAGTTGGAATAGATGTAATTCGGCAATTAGTGGGTCAACCTAGGACAGCCCCCGAATTCTGGTTCGTGCGTATATGCAGCCCGATTTCTTGAATTGCTCGTACACCAGCAGAACCGAAAACATAAGCTGACTAAGGTGACGTAGTCCATGACAGCAAGTAATGGCGGCCTCGTATCAAATACTATTGCACTGAGACAATTCACCTATTCGTGATAGAGATATGATGAATGATGAGTGACGAGCATGGGGAAGTACAATCAAAAAACCAGTTTGCAACCTGGGTTTTGAAGGTCATGGACTAGTCAAGATTCTCGCCGTATTTGCACTAATCTAGACTGAAGACATTAGGGGATTCCCGCTGGAATCCAAATATGTTAAACTACCACAGGACCCTTGCCATATGTGTTATTTTCTTGATGTCGAGGACTGCGTATTGTCCACTGAGATGAGTTTTACCATTTGTCATCAATTGATACGCAGGGTTGTTTGTCATTATTTGTGTGTGGTTTGCCATTGTCCTCTTGTTCTGCGACGACGGCCAAAGCGACGAGACCCATCTTACTCTCTTCCACAACATTCTCTTCATCTGTTTCTCGCTCTCAGACTAATCCCAAACTTTCCAAGATTTTCTGCCTTTTTTTTCTGTCCGACGATGCTGATGAATCGAGTTCTCGACTCCTACGATTCGTTGCGCGACCCAGACGAACGCTCACGTCCACTCAAACGTTCTGCTTCTGTCGCGTCTCTCCCAACCCCACCTCGTACTCATCGAAAACGCCCACGATCTCGCGCGCGCTCCTCCGTGTCTCAACACGAGCCAGATAATGGTGACAGCGCCTCCGAGTTAGACGACCTCGGTCGTGGTTATACCGAGCGCGTCAAACGGGTCAAAACAGCCAGCCACGACAACAGCGACGACGAGAACTCCGAAAACGAGAGTCCAAACCGCAAAAAGCGTCGCACGCTCGGGGTGCTCCCTGGCCATGATGAGGACGAGGAAGACGAGAACGCGTTCTGGACTGGACGAAGTGGCCCATCCTGTGACACCAAGCAAGAGAAGAAGGTTGCGCACGTGGACGAGACGGAAGAGAATTTGTCGCCGTCGCCTGCGATGCTCCGTTACCGCGTAAAGGCTCCCGTGTCTCCGCCACCGTCGAGAAGGCAACCATTGCTTCAGCCTACTCGTGCTACTTCTGTGGAGCGCGATGATTCTTTGGCGAGCCTCGTTGCACCTGTAACTCCGCCACGGAAAGTTTTCCCCCGCGCCACGTCTCCTACCACGCCCGAAACTTTCTCGAAGTCGAAAGCCATTAGCATCTGGCCAGAGCGTGATTCCCCCAATAACCCATTCCTTATTGAATCGAGCGACAACGCGTTGCCTTCGCAATGGGACAGTAGCGACGACGACGACGAAGCAGACGTTATCGGCGAAGCCCGGGTACGCGAAGGGACACCTACTCCAACGTACGAGGAAAAGCCGACGATTACTTATGTTTTGTGAGTGCGATGCATATATGCTTACACTATTGTGCTCATGCGTTGCTCTCCAGTCGCGGGCAAAAGGCGACCTTCCACAATCCCCTCTATGGACTCCCACCCGAAGTGATCGCTGCCTCAAAATTGCCGATAGACCACCCTGATTATGAAGCGCCTGAAGCTTGCCCTCCCAAGAAATTGCTTTTCTCCGCCGGAAAGCGAAAGTTTCGGGATCGTAGTCACGAAAGCGGCTCCACGGAGGGCATTAAACGTGCTAAAATCCAACCCTCGTGGGATGACCAAACGGAAACGGATGAGGGACAAAGCAGCACCGGAACTGAGTCGTGTAAGGAGCCATTTCATGCAGACAGTGCTGAGATGGTGACAGTTCCATCCAAACCTCCCTGCAAGCCATCTTGTCTCGTCGATGCCGGGAGGTCTAAGAATGTGCGCGAGGAACCCGAACGCAGAGAGACAGCGACAAAAACATACCTGGCTTCCAGCGATGATGTCCGCGCTGGAGCTGTCCCTTAGGGAGCGGGACGAACCTGCACGGTGTGCCATGGGGATCCAGAACGCATAGACGCGGAAAACTTCAAATCTCCACTATGATTCATCCACTTCTTGGTTGCGTTCCCTTCACATTCTTATTTGCATTCATTCCTCTTATCTGACTGTCGGCGCAGTCGTTCTTGCGATACCTCGTTCCAGTCTTGTACACCTCTCGACGATGCTTGTTCTGATCTTCTCATTTCTTGCGATGCCTCATGTACTTCTACACACCTCACATCGTGCGACACCATGACCCCCCCCCTCCTCCCACGCATTCATATAGCCCATCTATTCCATCCGTTCTACATCTCCTTTATGTAAATGCGGACTCGCGA
>JBBPTO010001982.1:0-12688 GCA_038094155.1 Pulveroboletus cf. aberrans
TTTGGTTGCTTTGGATAGGGTCTCCCATAACTCAGCTTCTTCAAGGTCAGCATATCTTATAGCTGCTCTAATTTTCTGGCTTCCAGCGAGATTTGCATAGATGTCAATGCAGTTGACATCATCTGAAAACTGTGGGAGTTCAGTGATTACCTTACCACTGAAGTGAAGGGATCCTCAGAATGGCAGAAGTGCCATGAATTATGACAGGATTATACTTTTGATTGATACTGGAATCAATAGTTGCTAGGTTGAGACAGGCTATGGGGTGATGTCAGGTACTCATGATTCGGGTCCGGATCCAGAAATGTGGCTGTGCTAGCATGGTTGTTTTGGGTCTCCTCCACTCAAACTCCAGTTGAAGATTGGAGATCAAAGGGAAGAAATGGCTGGAGATGGCCAGAGGTCCAGAGGGGTGAAGGCTTGATGCATGACTTGTGTATCACATCTCTGCACTGTCATGGTCTTCTTGATTGAAGATGCATTGAAGAATCCAGAGTAGGATTGAAAGAGGAGTCTATGATGATATTCAGGCTGAAGTATCTACATACAAAGTCAGAGTATATATATGGAGGTCAGAGGCTATGTAGATAATAATTCAGAGGTCAGAGAAGTCATAACCAGAGCAGTGCACTGGGTGCACAGTTCACCAGAGCTGTGCTGCACAGAGTTGGAGGAAACATAGGAGCAAGACTAATCTAAATACAGAACAATGAAGGTATGTAAGAAGATCCAGGGTAAGTCCAGAGTTCTGGAGATCAGGAGTTGATAAGAAGTCACTGGAGGTAGAAGCAGAGTTGTTCCAGAGGTTGGAGTTGACTTGAATGTATGGGATATGACACAGATGAGTGATGCAAATGATGCACAGCTTGAAAACCTGCTACAGTTGACTCCCTCCTACCCAATACCATGTATAACCAATAATCTCTGATAACCCATAGGTTTTGAGATATCCCAACTTGGTTTGCAGGAAATTTCGAGGTTATCCCCAATACCTGATAAATGATAGATATTATCTGCACCCATAACCAATAACCACTCAATAATTAAATATTTACTACCACAACTCAGATGGATTAATATTTTCGACTGACCCAAATGCTGTATGAAATGTGAGTCCCTAGTTTCATTTCAAGTTCAGTCTGGCTTTTTACCACACTTAGACCTGCCCTAAACATCAGTGCATATGTTGTGTACCATATCAGGCAACACCTGGCTGGCCTGATATCCTAAAAAAGTACTTAGAGGAACTGTTCTGGCAGATTCTGGACTGCAAGGCAAGGCTGAATTAAAAGCTGGCCCTGTCTATCTGTGTAAATGATCAGACTGTGGCCCACACTTAGCTGTTACATCAGAATGACTAGCATTCAGTAGAGTGAATGGTATAAGCCTCTCTAACCATTATAATTTGCATGCTGTGCCTCCCAGCACTGCTTGTAAAATGACCCAAAATGACCCTGCTGGCTAGTTATGAGACCAAGGTAAGCTGGTATGCTTACACTGTGACCTTGATTAATTGGTTGGACTGCATTGTCAACATACACATCTGACTATGAGCCCCAGACATCACTGGAAAAGCAGAAGATAAGGTAGTTGATGGAGAGAGGCATGGAAGGTGATGGTGAAGGGACTGACACTCCTGATACATAGTGAGGCAGTTCAAGCAGCATTGCTGTTGTGGAAATATGTTGGGGCACTTGATAATCCTTTTGCACACAAAACTAGGATGATGTTAGGGTTCTTTGGGCAACACACTCACTCCATCTTGATACAGGATGCAAAGGATACAAAGCTGACTGATTATTTCACTCAAAAATAGGTACATGTTGTGTCTAAATCAATGGTGTCCAGTTACCATGTCCTCAGTCCGCTTGGGGTCACAGTGTGACAAAACTGTCACACCTCCACCACAAATGATACTTCCTGATAACCCATACCTTCAAGGCTGTCCCAAAGGATATCAGTTAGAAGGGAGTCAACTGTATAAAAATGTCAATGTAGAAGTTTTCTTGAAAATAGATGTCAGAATGGAAGTTTTCAAGCACTGCTCACTGGGAACTGAGCCTATAGGAAGTTATCAGGGGCTCTCATAAATTCTCTCATGGTGGGCTCCAGTTGTAAAACTCCTAGAAACTCTAAAGTGGAACTCTTAAGCTAATGAAAAGGGTGTGAGGGTAATGCTCAACCAAAGAGAATTGCAAAGGAAGGAAAGATAACTATAAGAAGGGCTCACTGAATGTCCACAGAATGCTGGAAAACTGAGTCTGGCTTTTCCCTGTTTAATAGAGCTAGGAAACCAACTTTGGTT
The DNA here is from genome assembly GCA_038094155.1 of Pulveroboletus cf. aberrans. NCBI lineage: Eukaryota > Fungi > Basidiomycota > Agaricomycetes > Boletales > Boletaceae > Pulveroboletus > Pulveroboletus cf. aberrans. The sequence continues at coordinate 2,306 of JBBPTO010001982.1, forward strand.
GCAGAACTTGAACAGGAGTAAGGAAAATGAAAGGGCAACTGACTTAGTATTTGTACTAAATGGAACTAGTAGGCTGGCATAGTGGTAGGGAAATACATCTCTAATTCAGGCATACATGAATGACATATAGTAAGGGAAACCATATAGTAAGGGAAACACAAAAGAAGACTATCCAACTCTAAAAGAATGGATCTAGTGTGCAGGAAAGTGATCCAGTGTATGAAATCCAGTATTTAGTGGACTGTATAGGTATCCTGTGCACATGAGTCCGAGTCTGGAACATTGGATTGAAATGGATTGAAAGAAATCAAGGAAACTGACCTTCAGACAACTACCAGATTGACTTGGATTAGGATGGTCAGCAGCATAGATAAGTCTCAGATTGATAAGAGCACAGGATAGGAATTACAGAAAGCTTAGAATGACTGGATATGACCATAGGAAACTGTGCTTTCCTACAAGTGTGTGGTTGAGCTTTCCAGGCTGTTTCACCAGGTAGGAGGTCTGCTTGGTTTATTGAATATTTCTCACCATGTTACATTCTTCTGACAGGCCCTCATCACAGAGTTTCTGGCTTAAAATGATTATTACCAGCCAGAGCCTGTGGTAGAGGCCACACAGAATTCCTCTGAGCCACTGACAGCTATGGAGAGAGAAGTTTAAGCCAAACCTGCTGATACTGGGAATACTGGAATGATTAGAATAACTTTTGAACTGCTTAGCATCTCTTTGCAGATGAGGTGGCTGAAATTGACAGTTAAGCACAAGACAAGAAGAACAAGACTTTTGGGGCACATATGGTGGCACTTTGTAAATGGTTTAATGAACTACCTCAGGAAAAGCTTGATAAGCCCAAGATGACAGTACAGATGTGGAATCTAGAGGGGAGCCCTGACAAGGTCAAGATAAATATGTGAGTATTTAGAGCAGTATGTTTGAGAATGCAGCTAAATTGGTCTGAAACATACAGTTACTGTAAGAAGCACCTTTGAAACTGGAGTGTTGATTTTTTGAATGCCATTCAAAGGAGTATGGGAATTCATGCTGTGCTTTTTGTTGCCTATGTGAGCAAGAGTGGCATCAAAACATCTATGTAAGTCATACCCTGGCATTGGAACTGTACTGACCTATAGTAATCAGCATTGATATCCAACCCTTCCCCTTCCAGTTGCCAGAAGCATTCCTCTGTCTCTATAAATGAGTTTAAGGCATGGTTGAGACAAGGAGTGGATCTCCTGGAAGCATACTTGCATGAGAAGGGTGTGTACTACCATTTGACCTGTTAATCAACATTGTTTCAAGAGGCTTACAGTATGTATTTATTTTTACACTAATGCTTAGCTAAGTTGCTGACTAAACTAGTTCAAATGATGATGAAGAAGGTCTCTGTGCCTTGGCTAAGGAATCCACTGAGCATGTTGATGCTAACTGCATCCTGGAAGGGTTGGGCATGGTAGACCCCTCCAAGCTTGTCAAAAAAAATCTTAATGTATTCTGGGCTCACTGGCTTGCCCAGAATAAAAAAGGACTTTTCATCATTGTTTTTGTAAAGGCAAGAGATAATGACTTGGGAATGGCAGCCAGGTTGGCCCAGATTTGACCCCAACCTCAAGCTACCAAGAAAGGGCTTCATTACATGAGTCCTTCAAGCTCCAATTAAAAGGAGAGGAAATCAGAGAAGTGAGACTCTGAAGCTATTATTGGCACTGAAAAAGGTAAAGATAGGAAAGTCCATTTGGAGGATATGAATAGGAATCAAGGTGAGCCCTCATCTAGACTGCCAGCTTCTAGGCAGGAGCCATTATTGGATCAGCCAGCCATTCTCAAAGAGGGAAGCCCTGCCTCAGGTGCAGATGACCACATTTAGTTTTTGTGAGATCTGTCAGAGACTCCTCCTATGTGAAGGTTGTTGACAGGCTGATGAAAATATCTCAGATCATGTGTATTTCTGTTCATCTCTGTACATTACTCTGAATAATGGTAATAGGCTCTACCAGCCTTGTCTCACCTATCCTCCAGGGCAGCTGTCCCTATCTGAGCTTCATGGCATTGGGGAAGAAAATATCTTCTAGAGCACCTTCATCTGAATCACAATACATTCTGTGCAGTTTTAGATATCTTACAGGGCCTCTCTGTGTCAGACAGTAACAAGGAAACTAGTATGGTCCTTGCTCTTGGTCTTCTTCTTCATGAATGCTGAAGGGTGGTAGAAGCTGAAGAGAATGATCCAAACTTACCCAATTCCTGTGCCATTCAACTTCGGGTTTGAAAAGAACTGGAGAAGTTGTGATATTAACCATGTATTGTTGCAGATGCAGAGCAATGGCAAAAAGGCTGTAGAGACAGTGGTGGAATCAGCTGGAGGAAATTTGGAGAGGAAGGAGATGAAATTGTTGGCAGAGAAAGGTCACCCAGTGGAAGTGAATATGGGGAAAGCAGAGTCTGTGCAAGCAAATGCAGAGGATGCACAGACTGAGAAGCAGGTAAGGGCTGAAGAAGGGGGAGAGGGAGAGGATGACAATGGACAGAAAAGATGAACCAAGAAGTGCCATGCTGACACACCTTCTCCTTGCCATTCTGCTAGCCCCCACTCTCCAACTACTTGCACTCAGGCCACAAAGTCTTTAGAGCAGAATATACACAGTCAAAGACAACACAAGCTGAGCAAGAAGAAACAAAGTTCTGGCTGTGCATAAGCCACATCCTTCCTTGTGCATCCTGTTACACTACTTGTATCATGGTGATAAATATCAATTTTGTGTTTTTGTTTCATTCAGTGGAGTGGTCAGAAAAAGCTAGGAGGGCAATAATCATGCATTGTCCAGTACTATGTGCACATCACTCAGGGGCACCTGCTGACAGTACCAGCCAGTTGCCTCTTACAGGCCATGCATCAGCTAGTACTACATGCTTGTCTCTCAAGGACACTCATTAGTACTATCACCTGATTTCCCATTACAGGACATATGTTAGCCAGTACTATATGTATCACTTGAGCATGCTGCTCATAGTACCAGCTGCTCACTCCAACATCTCATGTATCAGCCAGTACTACACGCATGTCACTCAATGGTACTTGTGACAGTATTGGTGTAAAACAGCTAAAGACCTTAGATTGAAGTCCTAAGTAGAGAAATAGGGGGCAAGTGTAGTTCTTGACTCAAGGGAATTGCAAAGAGAAGAAAAGGAAAAGAAGAGAACTGTAAGGATGGCTCACTAACTGTCTACAGGACACTGAAAAACTAGAGTCTGGCTTCCTCCCATTCAGTAGGGCTAGAAAATCAACTAAACTTGCAGGACTTGACTGGGAAATGAAGGGAAATGAAGGGAAATGACTAGGGGACCGGACTTAAAGGCTTAAGAATGGTGGTGGTGGATTGCATGATGATGGTGGTCAGTACTTTAATAGCTACCTCACAATGTACAACAAAGATGTATCAAAAAAAGACAAACTGGCAGTAAAACAACTTTTTGTGCATGAGAAAGTAATCCAGTGAACAAGAATACAGTATCTGGTGGACTGGATGGGTATTCTCTGCACATGAATCTGTGTCCAGAACATTGGATTGAAAGAAACAGCAGACAAAGTGTAGACAGATTGAAAACTGACCTTCAGACAACTATCAGATTGACCCAAATCAGAATAGACAGCAGTGCAGAGTGGTCTCAGATTTATTGAAGCACAGGATAGAGACTAGAGATGGCTAGAGATGACTGGATATCACTGTAGGAAAATGTAGTTTCCTACATCAACTTCCTCTTACAGGGCCAGTACTATGTACATCATTCAGGGGCATATGTTGGTAGTACCAATATCCTATTACAGGCCAAATATCATCCAGTATTACATGCATGTCCCTTGTGGGAGCTTACTTGTAGTACTGGCCAACACTCTCTCACAGGCCATGCATCAGCCAGTACTATCTGCTATCACCCTCACAGTACCCATCAGGCCATAACAATTCTGTGATGGATTAGCCAAGCATCAGATGAAACTGGCCATACAACTATTTGTACACATTGAATGTACCAAATATGTGACATGCTTGGACTGCAGTATGTGCCCAAATGAACTCACTGTCTTGTTGGTCTTAATCTGTGCAGCATGCTTGGCCACATATTATGAGCCAAATTAGCTTTGTAAGTTGATATAAGCACCATATAAGCTCACATGAGACATTTGTTAAATTTCTGATGCTGTCTGAGGTATGATAAACTCCTTATCAATGCACCATCATTACCATGATGTAAACCTGCATCAGTAAATCACTTTTTAGCTGGCTAGCTCTAACTAACTCTCCATAGCAAGGTCTATCAAGGTCCCCCATTCCATACTACATAGCTCCATCGCAAAGATAGGGAAAATGTAACACAAAGTTTTCAGTATTTATATACATAGAACCCCCAGATCTGTCAGATCATGCCTATGAACTGGAGATTTGACACCTGGAAGTAAGTAATTGGTCTATGAGAGCCCTCTATACCAAGTATAAAGGTAAGAGACTCAACTAATGAAGCTCCAGAGTGAATTCAAAACAAACTGATTGTCACACATGGAGGTGGCTGTGACAAAATTCAATCTTCTACTTGACAAAGAAAGCTGAGTGGTGAGGACTGCAGCAGTCAACAACTGATACAAGACATAGCTTGAACATGGCATCCTCCCAAACTCAGAAACAAAGGAAATTAAAAGCTGATGCTGTCCTTGAAGCAAAATTCATTGAGGCTTGTGAGGCTATTCGGAATGGTTCCTGCAAGAATCATTTTGTTGCCACCAAAGAGTTATATGATACTCTTCATCAATGGTATCATAACCTTGCTGTTCCAAGAGGATGCACTCACAGAGATCAACAATTACTTACCAAAGCACAGGAAGAGACAGTGTGCCATTGAATCACTTATATGGCCATGACTGGTCATCCCTTCTGGCATCAGAACCTTTGTCTTAAAGTTGGGGAGCTCGGTGAGAAGCTGAAGGCAAAAGCAAAAAAGACAGGTGACATTTCAATGGCAAGTTGACAATGGCTAGACAATTTTCTCACATGGCATTCTGATATTGGGCCTGGACATCCATTAGGACTTGATCCAAAACATGTGCGCATGTTCAACTTCACAGTTGTTAACCATCACTTTAAACTCCTTGACAACTTCTTGAAAACACACAATATACCTTGGGAGAATGTCTATAACATGGATGAAAAGGAAATTCAGCTCAGTGGAGGGAGAAAAGGAGATAATATCAAGTACCTTTATTCTCAGTCTTTAAAGCAATGAATCCAGATATAGAGTACAAATTTGGAACTTATCACCATAATTGAATGTGTTTGTGCAGTCAGCTCCAATTTGTGACCCAGCATTGTGTTCTCTGGAAAGAATGTGCTCAGAGAGGAGTACTTTGACAAGAAGGGACTTCTGTGAGTGTTCACCTGCTGTATATGATCTCAGTCTCAGATTGCTCATGGTTTAGAGTCACATTATCACTGAAGGGATGGACCAGTGACTTTATCAGGATGCAGTGGTTTGAGAAGAGCTTTGTTTCCCAGGCAGTGGCTCACAATACATCAGGAAAACCCATTCTTCTGATATATAATGGCCATCAGTCACATGAAACAATTGCTCTTCGCGAGGCAGCAGAATGACACAATGTCCACCTATTTTGTCTCTTCCCCACATGACTTATCATCTTCAGCCTCTCAATGTTGGTTGCTTTGGACCACTTCAGCATGCATGGCAAAAACGATGTGCCATTGTAATGGAGGAAACTGGCAAGGGGATTATGAAGAAGAATTTCATTTGCAAGTATACATATGATCACACATGGAGAGGCATTCAAGAGAAGATGGTTCAGAAGGCTTGGAAAAACAGCAGGATATATTCACTAAATCCCTTGATATTCACTGATGAGAACTATACACCCAGCTATATCATGTCTACAGATCTCCACCTTCCTGAGACATTTCCAGCCACTGAGCCACCACTCAATGGGATTGATTTGTCATCTGATGATCCCACATATGAGCCTGAGGGGTTTGCATCACTGATAGAGCCATCTGGTACAGACTCAGAGTCAAGTTCTGATGACTTGGAATTCGGGGGTTCCAAATTGGATGTGGAGATGGAGCAAAACACAGAATAAAGCAGAATCAGGCAAATATTCATACCCATGTCAAACTTTGATGCACAGGCACAAGCTTTAACCAATGGTGATCCTTTCTTGGGCATTGCTGGCCCATCAACCTTTCCTTCCTATTTTCAAGACCCACCATCCAGTCAATCAAGCATTTGTTTGTCTCATACCAAATTGCCTGCATCTGTTTCTGCCTCCTTGACAGGTCATTGCAAGACACACTCTATGTTGCATACCCTCTCTCGTTCAGCCACCCCATTATCAACTTCTGGACAGCTTAAGACTGTGGAAGAATAAATACATGAATTAGAGGAGGAAAATCATCTCTTAAGGGGAATAAAAGATGCAGCTGAAACTCACTGCTATTTTTCTGGCCAAATGATTGGTTAGCTGCAGAAATGACTGGAGGTGAAAAACAGGGATCTGGGTAAATAACAATGTGTACAAAGGATCAATAGTAGTGCATAGGTTCTAACCTCAGAGAAAGGCTGAGCAGAGCTGCAACAACTCCAAGAACAGGAAAAATTGAAGAGGCAGAAAGAGACAGAAGTGAAGGCTAAGAAGGCAGCAGAAGAACAAGCATGACAGGAATGTAGAGCAGACACTGGCTGCATATTTACTGGTGCATTGATGAATTCAAAAAAGAAGGATGAACTTGAGGATTTGGCAGCTGCACTCATGCTTCCAGAGATGAGCAAGAAGGATGACTTTCTCACACACATTATTGATCATTTCAACAAGTTTTTACTGTTGAAAATGGAGGTTTGCTTCAAGGACCTTTTCCCCTCAGTGTGATCCCAAAAGTACCTCTGCATGGATGATGATGAAGATCAACTTAGAGCATCCTCCAGCTGACAATGGATTGCCCTTGATATGTCCATACCAGTGAGTGATGATCCCAATGATGTTTCCAGTTGGGCAAGGTTTTCACACATGCAGAACCCTGCTTCCTATGGTTTTTCACTCTCAGGCTTATCAACACCACACACTCGGACAGAACAGAACTTGTTGGCATCAACAAACATGGCCCAGGCAACCCATGCTGTGAACAATGCAAGCACACACCATCTGTTTTCTTTCGATCCTGCTGTGCCACATTCCAAACCATACCATTATATACCTACTGTATCTAATTTTACCAGCAGATCATTGTACAGTTGATATTTTCAGTCATAATTCATTTCCTTGTTCTTACTAGGGCTCCATGAAAAACTCAGATGTTTTTAACTACCTCTATTTTTGACATGTTAAAAACTAGTTTTAAACATGTCAATAACTCCATGCCCAAAAATGAGTGTCAAAAACTGTCAAAAACTCATGTCAAATAGGTAAATATCATATGGTGTGATGGCGTGATTTTCAACATATTTCAAGACTCATCAATCATGCCTCCCTGAAATATTCCTGCTGGCATCATGGAGACCCTGAACCATCTACATGCTGCACTATCCAACCTTCCAGATTCAATTCCATTGCCTTCTGAAAATGGACTAGTCCAATATAATTTTCAATTTTACACACCTGATCCTGAAAAGGTCGAGCTGTATGGCACAACTGAAGCAGCGCTGAACAATGCTCTAGAAGTCACATTTGCTCTGCATGGAAGAAAAGGGAACAATGCGCCATGCAAATTTGAGTTTACTTAACATGGCCCCAGACTTGTAGCAGTTGTTGACAGCCTTGCAAATGAATTTCGCACTGCTTCAAAGTCAGCAATTCTCCAAAAGTGGATGGATGACCTGTTAGAGGCTGCATAATATCACTATAAGATTGCAAACATAGTCATGAGCACATGTAGATCCCGTTGTGTCATTATTTGATTGTTCACAGCACAGTCAGACATTGTCATTTACTGGCCCAGTTCCTGAAGCATGACAATGCTGACATTCTTGTGGTATTTCATCAACTGTTGTTCTACTAGTACATGGAACTTTACTCATAGTTGTGCCAGTATTTCATGACAAAGCTTTTTGTGATTACAGTCAATTCCATGGCTGATGAGTGAACTGCATCGACCATGATGTGGTTAAACTCTTCTCTCTGCAGCAGCCAAAAGAGCTCAACATTGATCAACCAAGTTCAAGTGCAACAATGGGCCCTTATGGAACGAGAAGGAGTTGTAAGTCAATCAGCCTTCTATTTCCACAGATGCTTACAGGTCCTTGCATACCCATAGGAACAATGAACTACTACAAAGAAGACACTACTCAAATTTCACAATCTGTGTAACCACCCGGCCATGGGCCCTGGACTTAACACTAAGTATTCCAGCCCCCAGGTTGAGTTTGATTTCAGTTTGGAACTGGAGTCTGATGAGATAATGTCACACAGTGATGTGGGTGTGGATGCTGCATGGTTGGATGATGAAAATGTGGCAGTCGAGATGGACCCAGAATACCTTGCATGCTGTGGTCAGTCTCTCGCAGCTGAGGAAGAGGCAAATCTTGGTGTGCCAAGGTTACTCAACTTGTTGTCCAACAGGCCTATTGAGGTCACCAATCAGGTAGAAGTTGAGATTGTCAAGTCACCGACCCATGTAGTAGCCACATCGAAGCCTGTAGACTGGTCATTCTCATTTGCATAGCAATATAATACACCCAAATATGGCGATGTCAAAAACTTGTTCAAGTGCTGATCAGTTTTTAACATGTCTATGAGGGACCGTACTGGACAAAATAGATGACTCTGTTTCACATAAGTTTTGATCTTGATTCACACTGAATATGACTTGGGGAGGCCCAATTTAGTGATCTTGTTCATGTGACCTTGAATTTGTAATGCTCCAAATGGAGTTTGGTTTCAATTTTCGACTTTGATTTTGATTTTCAAGTCTCGATTTTGACTTGGACTTGAATTTCAACCCTGGGCTGAACTCTGACTTTGCCTTGGATTTTGATTCTGTCCAACTCAAATTGGCTTCCATTCTGACCTTGATTTTGATTTTGACTTTGATTTTAACTCTGTCTTTGGTTTTGACCTTTGCTCTGACACATGTAAATAAAGATGATCTTGACTTGGTATGCACTGCTCACATCTGATTTGGACAGGTACATATGATACATGATCGTGACTATGGTTCTATATAAGACAGCCCTGACAAAATCGCACAAGTTGTAGGGTGTGCATAGTACAAGTATGAAGTTGGCTGCCCAATCATCCCACCACTTAGTACCGTGTGATGGCCATTCACATTGAGGTCGTTGTCACATTGTGGGCACCTGGAAATGGTGACTGGTGACCCTGGGTCACTGGCATGTCATCATGATCCTGATCGTGTGTCAGTGCCTGGGGATGCAGGTGTGGGGGCTGTGCAGGGGGGCAATGTGAGCAGTGCGAGGGCAGGCAGGTGGCCAACGGCAGAGTGAAATGGCAGCAAGGAGCTGCGTGAGGGGGCAAAAGGGTAATGCACAGGAATACACAAGCAGCCAGGTCATGGGAAGAGCCAAGTGGCATGCATAGCAGGGACATTGCTTGGTGGCAGCAGTTTGCTTGTTTGATCTATTGAGGATCATTTGCCAACATGCACTTGCATATCGCCAGATATCTGTGCCAGACATCCATACCCATATCTGCTAGGGACCTACATAGGTATGTCATGTCGGCTACCATGATACATATACTTATTGGCATCCTTGCTCTAGAAATACTTGCCAAGGGTGTCATGTCACCAGATGGTCCACCAGATGGACTCCAACTGGACAAGGCTAAAATGGTATTCCAATGTCAATTTGGGAACCCATTCTGTGACTGTTCCCAAATGTATGGAAAGCTGGACTGTCATGGTCCCGTGACATGCCAAGAAGTACTTTACATGGATAAATCACATTGTAGGACTCGGGACACTGCTGAATAATATCATGGGTGGTCAAGAAACATCTCATTCTCAACAGTCTAATGATGTGCAACAAGGACATCAATGGAGATCAGGTACTTGAAGCCATCTGCAAAAGTGATTACAAGTGTACTCCATGGTGAAGAACCTGACCATCAAGGCTCAAGATCTCCTCTACCATGAGATGGAAGGTGGATACAATGAACCCAAAATGGATGCCAGCATCAACAACAAACAGTACTATCTTTCGACCAGTATTGCAAAATGATGGGGATTTGCAAATCTGTGTCTAACTCACATCAGGGAATTTGTGATGAAAAGATAATCTCATGTAGGGTCTGATAATTCTAAATCTAGGATTATCTAGGATTATCAGACCCCATCATGAGATTATATAGAATTATCTTTTCATCACAAATTCCCT